>OZ038488.1:47531365-47558865 GCA_964036315.1 Acanthosepion esculentum
CCACACACACATCCTGCCTTTTATAGATAGAAATTCTACAGAGATTAATTTAAATTTCAATGTTAATTGACAATAAAATCTCACAAACTTTTAACTTTATAAAAATTTTGGTAAGTACTAATTTATGTCCACTACCATCCAGAAATGAGAGGAAAGAGATGTAAGATTTTGCTTTCAAAATACTAATGTCAACTCTTTATCTATTTTGAAGCAGATTACTTTATTAGTCTGTAAGGAGCTACTCTTATGATGTTGTCAATTCTTGGTGAATCCAATGGTCACCAGCACAAATTATGACATTGCAACATTTGTCCAGCTGGTCTGTTTGATATTCAATCCCCCACAGCTGACTGTTAAAATGGATCACTTTGATTCAAACCTTGCTTTGTTCCATGTTGTATTTGATTTAGATCACAAGGCTGCCAAGGATCAAATTGTCAACAGGAATCATTGACTTGGTCTGGCCCAGACAAAGTGAAGCCACAAGTCATAGGATGAATTGCAATAAAGAAAATGTTTTATATAATGTTTTTTGTACAGAGCTGACGGTATAATATCAGTTCTTCAGGTAGGAATATATGTTCTTCATGCAGGAATATATTTGTCATGCAAAGTTATTCGGCCCTTCCCCCTCTTCAAATATTTTATGACACTTTGTTCATCATGACTAACTCTAGACAAGGCTTCTGGAACACAGTCAGAGGTCTTCTTCAGTGGCAGGAAGTTACGTGAGTTTGGCAAAGCAGTCATCTCTTGTCTAGTGTCTGGTGGCTTCTCTCTCTCTCTGGTTGTCACTTCAATCTTCTGTTTATATGGACCTGCATTCAAAACTGGCATGGGATTTGATGTGGTTTAGGATTTTGGTGATTCCCCTAGTCTCCACACAGAGTTCTTTGTTTGTTTGACTCTGGGACATTAATTGCATGTCCAATTTTGGAGAAATCCCTCCTTTGAGGAATAGTGGTAGCAGAATATTGATTCAGCCTAACTCATATTGGTGCCTTATATCAATACTGCCCAAGGGGTGTAGGCAATTCCTCTGCCACTCTTAGTGTTCTACATAGGCCTTTCACTTCTATGGTCACCTGACCAATCCAATCTCTAAACTGCATGGGCAAGCAGGCATGACTTAGCTCCAATTATTAACTTTAATTAACGTCCAAAATTTTCATCAACAGAATTCATCGACCCCTTCAACCTTTTGGACACTCACCAGCTGTTCCTCTGACAACCTCTTCTAATGGCATCTCAGCCATTATCTGAAGAAATTTTACTGCTTCAGTGATTCACACATTCCCTTCCCTTTTTCTGACAAGTGATAAAAAAAAAACAAAAAAAAACAATTCTTTAGCTATACCTTTGTTTCTAGAACACATTAATTTTTGTCTCAACCAACTTTTCTTACTGGTTTACTGATAATTCCAAAACCTGAATTTTTGGAAACAATAGTGTTTCCATTTCCTAGTCAGCTGTCAAATTCAGCCATATGGTTTTTCATAGGAAAAATCAGATGTTTCTGTCTTTCCCTTCTGCTTTTATCCAAGGAAGAAAAAAACAAAAACAAATCCTCTGAATTTACTAAAATCTGGTGTTAACTCTCGATATGTTTATCAATCTATCTCTCAGCCCTTAAAGTGTCACATTCCCTATTCAGGGTCATTATGCTGTCAGTATTTTTTAGACTGTAACTGAGGACAGTTACCATATTGGCATGAGAGTGTCACAAAATTTAATTTTCATTAAGTTACAAAACAATATATTGTAAATATAAAGTGTATATGTCTATTTTCTAAATACATCTTTTTGTTTTGTGCTATTTCTCTTCAGGATGTCAGCAATTATGGCTCTCTACAATTTTTGATTATTCGTAGTCCTTAGACCTTAGTAGTCCTTATTTGTCTTTTTACTATTCTTATTCTGTCATCCATTTCCATAAGTTCATTAGGAAAGTTACTCACTGCTTCCATCTACCCCCTTGTCTTCAATAAGGCCTATGTGTGTTAACTTCTGCAGTCACTCTTTCCTCATTGGCTGTCCCAGAAACTTCAACTGTCTCTTTCAGATTTTAAATATAAGTGTCCTTTTTTATTGCTAATTTTTTTTCAGTCCCCATCCCCCAACAAAATCTGGCTTTAAATTGTTAGCAGTTTGGGTTTCTCCCAAGCTAGCTTCACAATTTGAATAAGATTTAAAACAAAAAGGGAGTTGATTTTGTTCTAGATAAATAGTAAGCACATAAAACTTTTCTTATAAACAACAGTAAAGTGTAAACAAAAGTAGATAGAAAAAGTGTCAACAAGGGTGCATAGAGATCCCATCAAATTAACATAAAACAAAAATAAATGAACTTTAAACATTATTTTTAGTGGATACTCATATTTGAGTAGATGCTCCCTTTATTAAACAGTATATTTATTTATTTTTGTCTATCAGCCTGAATATTTGAGAAATCTTATAAAGAAAAAAAAATATGCACTCTCTGGCAAGATTCAAAACTGCATCCCTCTGGGCAGAAGGAACCATTCTAAATTCGACATGTTGTCACTGACTTGGCCATGAAGAACCTTTACCGATCAAGCAAGGCAGAATATTGTCTTTAAGTAAAATCCTTCTACTATTTAATAAATAACCAGAGTGTATACTCAAATCTAAGTATCCACTAAAGATAACCTTTGAAGTGAGAAAATCTGTTGGATTAATAAATCAAAAATCCATTATTTCTTTCGAAATTGCTTTGTTTACATTAGGATTAAATATGAAACTGAGTAGATATGAAATTTTGAGAATCTATGACGAAAAGGATTTTGCTTACAAGCACTATTCAGCCTCACTTGAATGGCAAAAATTCTCTATAGTGGAGTCAGTTAAAGCACATTGGATCTAACGACAGTTTCTTCTGCTCAGGGTGGGGATGTAGTTTTGAATCTTGCCAGAGTGTGCAAGATTTCTCAAATATTCAGGAAATGAAAATAAATATATTGGTTAATAATTAAATGGAACATCTACTCTAATAGGAGAGAATCCACTAAAAATAATGTTTGAAGTGATAAAATCTGCTGGGTTAATAAATCAAAAATCAATTAGTTCTTTAGAAATTACAAATAAATACATAAAAAGACAACTACTTACATGTTCTTTCATAAGCTAAGGAATTGCGGGAATAGAAGTAATAAAATGTAAGTCCAGCTAGGAAGAAGACGAGAGCAATCCACATCATGACATCTTGCATTGCATAGAGTGGCATTCTGACAAATGTGTCTATCAAAAACTGTCCACTTATGCTGAGAATGGCCACTGAGAGAGGAGAGAATTGCTTCAGCAGAACTGTCCATGTAATAGCAGTGTAAGAAGCATGCAATGTCCATGAAAGGAGGGCTTTTGATAGAGCAGCTCCCCAGCTGAATTCAAAGAGGCTCAGCATAGTTACAAGCATTGCAACAGACACAGCCAAACTTGTCCCGATACTCAACCGCCATTGTGTCTTTATTTGTCCTGACACGGTATAGATGTGTTTCAAAACAATGTTCCTGCATGAAAGTAGCAGAATCAAAGAGATATCCAGCACGACACTTCGATCAATTAATATTTCTACATCTCCAAAAGACATTCTGACTCCGGCTGCTCCTATGGTGAGGGCCAGTACAGCTGCAGATAGCACTATCTTTAATGGCTCCCCAATGCAGATGTTAGAAATGACAAGAGTGACTAGTGGTTCCAGAACGAAGACAATATGGTTCACCTGCATCCCGACATTGATCAAGATGAAGTTGAGTAAAAATGTAGCAAAAAAATGGGATAAATAAATAATGGCGATCCCTTCAACAAGTGCCTTCTCCTGTTTGGGAAATATTATGCGGACAATAGTTGCCAAAATGACCATCTCTGATATGGAGAAGAGTAAAGTGACTCCTGTAACCGTAGTTAATTTGGTTTTGCTTGAAACCATCAGAATGAGAATAGCATCTTCTGAAAGCCAACAGTACAGTAAGTGTATTGTAATCCAAATTCCAATAAGCGAAACACTCTTCCATTTGCATTCATGCTCCCTACAAAAAAAAAAAAAAAAAAAATAGTTTTAAATTAATTATGACAATATTCAGAAGCCGTTTCAGTCTATGGAGAAATCTCTGCCAAGTAAAGCTTAACACTGGGGCAAACATGACCAAAATACTCTATTCCTTGCAGTTGTAGCAGGGAATATAAAGGTGAAACAAGATGCTCCCTAAAAATTAGGGAGAGGCGAGACAATGAAATTAAGCATAGCTGATCATGGATGAAAGGAAAAGGGTGATCATCAGTCCCTGTGAAATGAAGTGAAAATACGAGAGAGAAGTCTGAAAGAATCAGCACATATGCTAGACTATGAGGACCTCCTCCTTAACATAAAAGATATGAGAGATAAATCCAATATGAGAGACACCAATAAAGAAAGAAAAACAAATGACAGCAAGCCTACAACCAGAGCAGTAGTCAAAACATGGACAGCAGCAGCAGCCTAATCAGCAGTCAAGATTAGGTTTGAGGATCTAAATTTACTCCTATGGGTAAAAATTGCTGCTTTGTGAATTTGGTAACATAGTGATTATGAGTTCAATCCTGGCAGTGTGTATTTGCACTAAGTGGAAATAAACAAGCAATTACTGAACATTACTAAATAAAAATAAGAACTGGATGATATCCCTAGGGATATGAGCAGGGGAAAAAGAACAGTCTATCCCCAGAGATAAAATAAGGGGCTCAATTCAGAATTCCTCATTGGTTACTTAGATTGATAAACACCTAAGAAAGGGCACAATGAACAAAATTTTATGATAAAAACAACATAAGGACAATAGTCCAAATATAAATAATGTATATATTGATAACTCCTCATACCAGAAATTCAGACAAAAAAAAAGTTAAATTAAATCTGATAAATCAAAATGGTCTATAGTTTATATTGAGAAACTCCTCTTAAATTGGGTGCAGCAGAATTACCGCCCACATCTTAAACTGTCACCTGTGTGGTATTAGTGAACTCAGGCGAGTGGCAATGGGGTCTTCATCTATGTCTTACCATTTTTTTCATATACCAACAGTTACCATGTTTCTTGTTGAAACGTTTTTTTAAAGACGGATGAATCTGTAATTACAACACACAGAGTTTTTTGTGCTCATTTTATGTTACGTTGGAATGATGCTGTTCTAGATAGAAAACTGATACAGCCATGGGTTGAAAATTTCAGGTTTGGCACTTAAAAGAAAACTGCTAGGAAAACTTTGAAGTGAAATCAAACTTCTGGGTGATGGAAAACTTTACAAATCATCTGCAACAATGTATGGCCTTATTTGGAGGATTTCATTTTTTTAAAACCAAATGAATAAAAACAGTAGTCATTTGTTTAATCAGTAGTGAAATAAATTTTTTAATAGCAATTACTTTGGTCTTTTTGTCAACCTTTAAAATGTGGGAGGTATTTCTGCTGCACCCTGTATATCTCCCTAAAAAACAAATTTCCTTAAATCTATTTTTGTAGGTAATTGAATGATAGAAGACAAAAAAGATTTCTTCAGACTAAATATTTTTATTGACAAAACCATATATGTAGAGGGAGAGAACAAAAATATAAACAAATGTCAATGTTTATATTTTTGTTCTCATTCGCTACATATATCTGATTCTATCCATTAAAAAAAAAAAAAAAGTCTAAAGAAGTCTGGGGTGAGGTGCAGTATCACCGCCGAAATAATAATAATAATAATGATAATAAAAGAGAATATGATGTAAAACAGAAAAATAGATGTTTTCAAAAGAACCAAAATGTTAAAATTGCTGTAAAGACTTTGAAATGTAAATGTTAGAGAGAAAGTTAATTTAGAACACAAAATACAATCTTTTTGTAAGTGTACAAAGGATATCAGATTACTAATAGAAAATTACTGGGACAATGATAATTGGAACTTTTAGAAAAAGAAATGGATTTTGACACTTGAAGAATCAAAGTTAAAATAAAGGATGTTTTGATTTAGGATTTATTTTTGAAACCAGACTCTCTATAGTTTACAAAGAGTGGCAGAGTTATTGCTAGCGAGGTGATAACAATAGAGTCTTGTTGTGGACCTTGGAAGCCAATCGGTGAAAAAGTAAACTGTTTATGTGGAGGAGTGAAATTATACTTTGGAAGTATGTCAGTATGCTCACACTAGAAAAACAGATAAATCACCAGTTCTATATATAAAGCGGCAAGCTAACCGGAAGAAAGGAGAGTTTTGGCTCATCTGTCTTCAAGTGCAGTTGAGCTGGGTGAAGAGATGTCAGAGATTGAAAGAGTAGATTTGGGTTAGAGACAGTGAGCAGAGTTGAGTTGGAGGCTTGAAGAAGAGAGGAAGTGATGTCAGAGATTGGAACAAATCATCCGCTAACATGTGATGTTGATATAAGCACTGCTGCTCCTGCTACCACTAATATTACTACTATTATTACTACTACTACTGCTCTGGACAGGAACATCGACAGTTGTAGCAGTTGCATTAAGAACAGACCAAAAAGGTTAAAACGAAGCCACCTCTCTCCTTTAACAAAATTACAAAGTATTTTCTTTTGTTTTGTTGATCATTGTTCATATACAAGAGACATTCAACTTTTTGCCATGAGAATTGTATTATTATATGCTTTGTTGATGTTATGCATGTATAAAAAACTTTTGTCCCTCTAAAATTGGATTGACTTGGTCATATTTATTTGCTGTTAACCGATTCTCACTCAACAAGCTTGCAGGTAGACCAACCAAATTCTATGACGCGATAACTACTCACCAGGATCAAAAAATCACAACATGTGAGTAGAATTGAATCGACATTTGAAACCAGAAACTTAACCTGTAATGCTGGACCATATAGGACCAACGGCTGGTCTTGTGGATGACTTCAGCCTAGTGGTGTTAGGAGACAGTGTCACATGGATGCCTTGACCAGAGATCGTGTTACAATTGACACTGTGCGAGAGGATCAACGTTACAAGTCTTTTTGTGGGATGAAACGCATTGCATATGATTTTTTTCCATTTGGTCAGTCACTATTAGTCTAATTTATATATCATCTTCTCTATTCTATGTTTTCTTTACAAGGATACGGCTACATTATAAAAGAACTGATAGGTTATCCTGCCAAGATAATGCTTGCAGAAGTCTACTAAACCAAGCAAAGTTGGATGACTGTTAATTATCAATTTAACAAATAAATGCCTAAAAGTCAAAGCAAGTGAACAACCAGCTTAACTCATCTCAACTATTCAAAATGGTCAGCAAAACAAGAGCACTAAACTATGCAAGAAAGTAAAGAGAAAAATTCAAAACATAATTCTCAAAAATGTGCCACCAAAATTGATCTACTCAACAAATGGAACTTCAAGTAGTGGAATGGCTAACAACCCTGAAAGAGAAATTTGGAGAGCAGTGTTTGTTTCTGGACAAGGTATAAATTCATCTTCTTATCACCTCCATAGCTATGAGTGTATTAGGAATGGTCAGGCTCTCACTTTGGATGGCAACCAGTTTGAGAAGACCAACTCTGAATTCAAAAGCATTATGAAGAGGGGTGTGCTCCATTAAGTTACTTTACTCTAGACACACCCACTGATGCTATGGGTATAGTAAATGTGGTGCCCCAATGACCCTAATGGGTTTCAAGACTCCTGCATTTTGTACATTTGGAAATCATATTTCCATGTTACTTACAAAGGAAATATTTCAATAACCCTTAACCAGACAAGAATTTAACTTCAACAAAAATACTGAATAAATTTATGTCCTTCCTGATTTGAAGTACAAAACTTTACCAACAGTACAGAATATTGTATAAAGTTGTTTATGTCTTCATGGAGTGAGTAAAGAGTTTGAAATTCTCAGAATGTTAGAATACAACAACAAAAACCTGAAAAAGGCCAGAGTGTACAGTGGCTGAACCAAGATGAGGACATTGGTCCAAATAGGAACACATAATGATAATTCCACATCTATAAGATTCCAGCAATAATTACTTCCACTTTGTGAATCTCTACCAGAAATTCCCCTTACTAACCCTCTTGGTTACAGTTCTGCTATCCACCTTGACTTCAATATTCCCTGTGGGTGTCAAGTTCTCTAAGCACTCTTTCCTCATGTGCCCTAGAAATGTCAACTCTTTCTGGTCCTAAGTGCAAGTTTTCTTTTCATTCCCATTTTCCTTGAAACTTCCCTTTGCACATACATATGCTCAGTCCTTGATATCTTCATTATCCTTCTGTGGAAGGACATTTCTGTTGCTTCAAGTCTCCTCTTTATCTGTGAGAAACGTTTCCAGTAGTCACAACCATACAAGACTATCAGTATTATATAGCAGGTCAGCGCACTTTGCTTTGTCTATAATGAAATTTTCTTGTTTCTTAATACTTTGCTTAGCTTTTGAAAGCATATTTTTCTGTTCCAATGTCCTTCAGATTTCTATGTCACATTTTCCATCGTCTGTTATAAATCATGGATTTTACAGTGTTAGGAATCCTACAAGTATTTCTCGGCAACTTTCACTTCCTATAAATAAATGGTAAGAAAGAAAATTGATGAAAATTGCATTTGACTGACAGACCAAAAAGACACGGGAGTTTCAACAAAGTCAAAACAATATCAAAGAAATGTCAA
This sequence comes from Acanthosepion esculentum, assembly GCA_964036315.1. Taxonomy (NCBI): domain Eukaryota; kingdom Metazoa; phylum Mollusca; class Cephalopoda; order Sepiida; family Sepiidae; genus Acanthosepion; species Acanthosepion esculentum. Next base: position 47,540,020 of record OZ038488.1, read on the forward strand.
ATGGCATTAAAGTTTTGTTTATATTTTTAACATTCTTTGAAAGCAATTACAATTGCATTTGTATCAGGTGTGTGCAAAAGCTTCCAGTTTTCAACTGTCTTTTCAGTTTCTAATTTAAAAAACAAAGTCACTTTGAACTTTATCCAAACAAAGTAAATAAATCATAAGGAAGTGTAATAAATTGTAATAAAATATTCAAATCAAAAACATTCTGCCCATCGTCACCAAATCTCTTGCATTTATCAAAAAACAATAAACTTAATCAAATAACGTTCAAATTCTGTCCTAGACTGTTCCATTCACTTTTACACTAATGCTCTTGAGAAAGGTATGGATCCATCTCTTCTCCTTCATATATGGGTTAAAAAGCAGAGTAGACTGGTCTCTCTAACCTTAGATGGTAGCCAGTCTAGACAAATAGTTACAATGAATTAAAATCTGGAGAAGGCAACGAGAAACTACTCCACTACCTTTTCCAAAAAGTCATGGCAATTCACAGATAATAAACAAAAGTGTTTGTGTAGGACAAAGATGGCGCTTATGTCCTGGAGGATCAGGACATTAAAAAAATATCTTCTGAAAAGAAAAGAAATGAACAACCCAAGAGATTAGAAAGTTTACAGTTGGGACCTCATTCCAGATCATGCCATAATAACCCTTACACACAGGTAAGACGCGGAGTTGAAGCTAGGTGATCTGCCAACCACCAAATACAGATTCATGTGACAGACCTTGCAAGCATGGGAATGAGCTGCATGACAGAGATAGCTATATAAACACCCAGTCTTTGCAGGTGAAAACTTAATAAAAATCTTTCAGTTGAGGAGCCCAGGGTTGGATATATGCACACACATTGGTTGAGGGAATCTGATGATGTTTTCTTTTTCCATGACAAGTCTTGTATTGGGAACTTTAGTATAAAAAAAATATCATAGCTTGACATATCCCACCAGGATGTTGCCAATAATTTTTTTTTTAATTATCTCTCCTAAACCCTGTTCTGCCATAAATTTATGTACGCTTGTTAGGTAGATTATATGTTGTTTTCCTCTCTCTTTCTTGCCTTGTATGTCCTATGAGTATCAAATTTTCCAAGCCCTCTTTCCTCATTACATGCCCTGGAAATTTCAACTGTATCTTTCTGATTATAAGTATAAGTTTCCTTTTTGTTTCCATTTTCTCTAAAATTTTGTTGTTGCTCCCATGTTCAGTCCATGGTATTCTCAATATCCTTCTGTAGAACCACATTTCTGTTGCTTCAAGTCTCTTCTTCATCTGTGAGGAGATTGTTCAGCATTTACCACCATATAGGAGGCCTGATATTATGTAACAGTTCAGTACTCATATTTGTTTCTTATGAAATTTTCCAGTTTCTTAATACTTTGCTTAGCTTTTAGAAAGCATATTTTTCTATCCCAATGTGCCTTCTAATTTCAGTATCATACTTTCCATCCTCTGTTAAAACACTTCCCAAATATTTAAACACCTGCACATGTTTGATTTTGGTATCCCCAATTTGTAATTTGCATGTCAGGCTGTTTCTTTTGCTGACACCCATGCATTCCGTCCTCTTGAAGGTAATGTCTTATGTAAAGTTGAAGATAAGAGATTTAATTTTAGTGTTTTCATTGGTCTATACTTTTAATTCATCACAAATTTAAAGCAACCATTTCATGCATACCACACATTTTCATGATGTAAAGAAAGAAAATCTGTTTTAAATTGATAAATGGTTGAGTGGTAATTGTTCAAATTACCTACATTCTTTAGTTTCAAGACCTTCACAGTTAGGACCCACCATGCCATTTTTACAGCATCAAATCATCCTCATTTCCTTTGTACTCCATAGGTAGAGACAAAGTTCCATTCAGATATCTTCTTATCCGGAACTGTTTCTTTGTGGAGCATGCTCCTGAGAGGATAGTTCCTTAACCACTACAATCTTAACCTCTTCAAGCTTAGAGTCAACTGATAACTATTCTACATATCCTCATATGCACCTCTTATTCTCTCCTTCCAACTTACAACAATCTCACACAGCAACCCTCTACCATGAGTGGCTCTTAGGCCTTGTATTGGGTGAACTAATGTAAGAAAACAAGCGAAATGTTATAATTATAAATAAATCAAATCTTGTAGACAAAGGCACTGTTTACATTATTTACACTGAAACTATTGTCCATATTTTTACTTTTTTATTATCGCAATGTTTCGGCTATTGTACCCTCCAGCATTCATCAGGTTCCTTCAGAACATCATGGGCAATCAGGACTCTCCACAGATTTGTTTTTATATATTTTCATTGAATTAACATACATTTTTGGGAAAGATAGTGAAGTGGTTTTCTGTTGCCATCTCCACATTTTGAATACAGTTTTTCACTTCTTATACTGATTGCCACCCACTTCTAGTTCTCTTAAGATTGTCTTGCTGTATAAGTTACAGCTTAAATAGGGTTTTGGGTTTGTATATTTTTTTTTTTAAACTTAGTGGTCAATGTAAAAGAAAATTTGCTTCACAATTCTTAAAGATTTTTAAAAATATCACTTAGAACTTTAAGTTAAAACTTATAATTATACTTTTTTGTCAGATGGTAACCCCACTTTTTAGGGTATGAGGAAGGAAATTAGTAAGCCTCTAATATGAAAAATAAGACTTATCAAAGGGCATAAGAACCTCAGTCAATGACCAGCTAAATAAAGATGGTGACGTGATAAAATCAATGTGGAGAAGGCAAAAGGAAGCCACTCCACTATCAGTGATAGGTTAAGGTATACAAACATGACTCATGCATTTGAAACCTGTGGCAAACAATATGAGACACTGGTTAGACAAAAAGCCATATTTGATCACATCACCATTAAAAGGAATAATGTTGTACAATGACCATACATGATTATGAGGGGAGAAAGCCTATATATATATATATATATATATATATATATATATTTGTATATTACTTTTCATATGTATACAGGAGTGCTCAATATTAGCTACTTTTAACAGAGCTTTTTAATACATCTAAAAATGACATCTTTTTTTTTATTATTCTCATTAAAAGACTTCATATATTTCAATGCAATTTTCAAACTGGCCATTTGATATCCTTCAACACCCCAAATTCTACTTTTCTTTTTCCAGAGTTTCAAAAGCAAAGTGTATGCATGATAGCAGTTCAAAATATTTTAATTCCTTCTTTTTATTAATCCCATTCACATTCTTGAACTCAATGATTTTTTTTAATTTCTCCTTCTTACATGAATTAGTTTCTTCTTCTGGTTTTCTTCATCTTTTTTATTATATCCCATTCTAGTATCTTTTATATTTGAAAAAAAAAAAAAAAAAAATTATATATATATATATATGTATATATATATACACACACACACACACACACACTTGTGCAGGAATCCCTCTTTTATACAGGTTTTGTTAAAGACTTCTGACAAGGTACTGCAATTAAGCTCTTGGTCTCTTTAAGAAATTTTTTATAACTACTATTTTATATCTAAGTGGCCATTCACTTTTAAAATTAAGCTAGCAGGAGTTACTGCTTGTGGCTTTTTGTATGATGAAGTGGTGAATGTGTTACTACTGAATTCTACGAGAACATCTAAGAATTGGATTTTATTTTTTTTGACTAAGTTTATATGTAAAGTTAAGGACAGTTTTATTCAAATGTGGTTTTGAGATTATCAATTTCTTGTTTGTTTTTCACTAAAATAAAAATATTGTCTATATAGCAAACATATATTTTGGGTTTAGTAACTTATTTAAATATCATGTTTTCTACATGGTAATTGCAGAAGCACAGGCCGAGGGGATTTCCCATACTAGCACCATTAGTTTGGGTGTAGATATTACTATTATGGTCATAGAAAAAGTCTTTAGTTTTTCAGACTTGCAATGAGTTTTTGAGGATATTTGGTTTAATGGATCAGGTGGAATGGAATTATTTTTATATATATAGTTAAAGATTATGTTGATGATTTGATCAACGGGGATGTTTCTAAATAAATTTTCAATGTTGAGTGATGATATATATATATATATATATGAGAGAGAGAGAGAGAGAGATGTAGATTTTTCTTGATCGATCATTTCTGGTAAATTTCTGAGCAGAAATGATCAATTGAGAAAAATCATTGAAGTTTGTGTGTTTATAAACAGTAATTCAGACTTTGCTAACCAGATGATTCTCTGTAGCTGAATGGCGCAGCACCTCAGACCATACAACGGTTTTGGTATAGGAATGCAGGTTTGATTCATGTCAGAGAACGTATATTTTCTACAAAATTTATCGGATATTCAGGCCGGTAAATGTAATGTTTGATTAAAAACAGGACATTTACTTAAATAAATTGTATCTATAAAAATAACTTATAAACAGAAAATATATTAAAATAATTGTAAGATTTATAATAATATATATAATAATAATGTGTATGTATTTATAGGTTGTATTTGGGAAGCAATTTCTTATTTAAAATAATTTATTTGTTCTTCATTACACACCATTTGTTTTATTTTCTTGGTTTCCAGGGAGAGTGAACAAAGTATTTGGTGTCTTGAGTGTTTTCAGTTTCATAAGCCATTATCAAATAATTTTTGTGGGTTGATAAGTTTGTGTTGATAGGTAAGCATTGTTTTTTTTATGGTTTTCAAGTGTCATGATTTTTTGTGCATTGGGTTTTCTTTCAAGTATCATGTCTATCTGTCTTTATCTCTTATGAAATATATTTTGCATGCTTATTCTTAAACTGAATGAAATTTTCTTGATGTTAAGTTTTCTTTTATAGCTAAGGTTTCTATAATAAAACATCAAGTAACTTGAAAACTAAATTTTATTTGTTTCATACAAACTTATGTCATTAGATACAGTGTTATCCCTCCATGTAGTAGTGTCACAAAGAGTCTGGAATTTTAGAATTTTCATCTTTAAAGATATGACCAAATAACAGGCTGATATTTCTGCCATGTAGGTCCATTAATCCAAAAATTAGAATTTTGCTTAAAACAATAAGCTGACCCAGTCAAATCACCCAGTACCTCAAAGCCAATTCTATATTAAAAAAAATTACACACTAAATGAATTTTTTTTTACTAAACCATCTGGCTTTCTTTTAACAGACTTCTTGCAAAAGTAAGTGTATAAGACAGACTAGTTAACATTTATTTACTCACACTTTTTTATTATTTGTCTATATTTCTGAGAATTGTAATTATTTACACTATTTACATTGTTCAGACTATTGTCCTCAACTTTATTGCCATGTTCACAACGTTTCGGCCATTGTACGCTCCGGCCTCCTTCAAGTGATTGGAATTTCCAACTGAACCCCTTTATTTCATATAATGGGGCAGATTATTCTAGTTCCATGTGCCATGCGTCTTCCTGATATCACAACTTTAACTCAACTTTCCAAGTTTTTGTTCACTTCTGCTGTAGCCAGGTATTGAACTCACAACTCTTTAGGTCAAGTCATTGGATTACTTCAACATTTATCCACTGGGCCATATGTCCTTTTATTATTATTATTATTATTATTAATTATTTCATGTTACTAATAAATAATAAGAAGTTTTTATACTTCTAATATTTGTAATCATTTTTTAGATGCTAAGATTGTGGTGATGAGTAAAGCATCCTCTCAAGAGTGTTCTACAATGTAACAATTCTGGGGAAGGAAGTTTGCCAGAGTGGGACTTATTTTTCACCAATGGAATTTGATTCAGTTTATGCGGCCTGACAGGTCCTAGCTGAAGGTCTGAACTGGTGGAACAAAGGAATGTAGTTTTCTCGAATATCTGCCATGAAAATAGAGAGAGTCCTTGGGGATACATAGCCCAGTGAATAAAAACATTGATTGAGTAACCCGAAAAGTAACTTGACCCAAAGAATTCTGAGTTCAGTACCTGGCCACAGCAAAAGGATTAAAAACTTGGAGAGTGGAGTTGCTAAAGAGAATTAACTGATTTTGAGATATCCAAAAAATGTATGGCTTGTGGAATTAGAACAATCTAGGGTTGGGTTCAAAATTCCAACGTATATCACCTGAAGATGGTCAGAGCATGAAAAATGTCATGAATATGGCAATAAAGATGACAACGGTTTGAATGATGTAAATAGTTACAATACTTCATCTCAGAAATAGAGAGATACAAAATTTTATGCTTCATTTGTTGCCACAGTGATGGCAAATAATTCAAATAACTGCAGTTAATTTTAATTTTTTTAAATTTGGTAAATTCTTTCAATAATTGGATTTAAAATTTAGATATATTCTTCTGATGAGAATTACCAAATTTACTATTGGCCATTTTTGATCTGATCTGTCTCTTGTAAAGTTAGACCATTGAAGGAGGACTCGTGTATTTACTGAAGTGGTACAAGGAAGCAATCATTTTCCCAGAATCTTTAGCAATGGATTGTATATAAGAGTTTAACTTGAGATCTGAGTCCCAATAGACATTCAAAGTAAGAATTCTTATTGAGAGTAGAACCATTCATCAGGACTGGAGAAAATTCAAGGTTTGATCAGTATTGATGAAAAATTATTAGTTTTGCCTTAGGGGTATTGAATGTTACAAGCCATCCCCCACTCCCATGAGTTGTATGAATAAGGTTAAAGGAGAGATCGTCCATTAGGCTGAGGTCATATAGATTCTTGGAGGTGCATCCATAAACTGTAGTATTGTCTTCGTAAATATTTACTAATGATCTGAGAAGTGCTTAAAAGTAAGGATTGGGTAGCTCAAACCCAGATATAGCAGCAATGTTCCATTTTTAGTCTAATTTGACTTTTGTAAAGAGAGCATGGTAAAAGAATTCTGGTACTTTCTGGAACAGTAAAGGGAACCTACCATTTTGCCAGCATCTTTAGGGATGTATCTTATATAAGAGTTTCACTAGAGGTCTAGAGTGAACTTGAGTCACAATAGACATTCAAAGTAGGAATTCTCATCAAGAGTACAACCATTCATCATGATTGGAGAAAATTGAGGCTTTGGTCAGTAATGATGAAAGATTATTATTCGTCCCAATGTATGTGGCATGTCGGGTTTTGGATGTGAAGGTCGGAACTCCTGGCACTATGGCATGTAGCTTGTAAGAACATTTGCCATGGAAATAGCGATACAGTAGCAAGAGGCTTGTGATATTTAATCTGTGAGATAGGTTTGTAGAGTGGAAAATAATTCATCAACCACAAGGTTGTGAAGATGCTTCTGAACTCGATCAAAACTGAAAAATGGAGACTGGAGAGTTTCAGCCCAGATATGGCAGCACTATTCCATTTTGGGTCTCATATGGCTCTTGTAAATATCAAGCATGAAAGAAGTTGGCATTAGGTAAAGGAACTTTCGACAATGACCCAAATAAGGAAACAAAATTCCACACTTCATTTGTTACCACAGCTAGGCCAAATAATTAAAAAAACTACAGTTTATTTTAATTTTCTAGGTTTGGTAACTTTTTTCAATAATTATATTTAAAACTCAAGATATTCTTCTGATGAGACAGAAAGATTATCAGAGTTATTCTTGGCCATTTATTGTTTTATCAGGAGACACAAAGAATTAGATAGATAGTTTCTTTGTTTAACCAGCATATCGACCTTCGTTGGGCCATTTAATGCTGAAAATTTTTTTTTTTTTTTTCAAAAAAGTATAGTTGGTAATATTGTTTTTCAAAAAAGTATAGCTGGTAATAATATTTTTTCAAAAACGTATAGCTGGTAATAATATTCTTTCAAAAAGAAATGTGCTGGAAAAGACCTGGAAGTTTGGAAAAGACCTGGAAGTTTACTATTTGCCCATAGCTGGGACCCCAACAGGTGCTACCACCCTGGGTCAGGGTGGACCTGGGAACATCAGCAATTAAGAGGTGGTTCCATGCTTCCTCAAAACCTCCTGATCAGAGGCCTTGCTGTTGGATGCAGTTTAACGTTGTACCCAGGACGACAAAGAATTAGATTTAATACAATTAACACCAAGAATTTCCTAAAGTAATATACTTTGAACATTAATGAAGCATTTGATGGAGTTTTTATATAAATTAATAGATACTTACATATTTAGAATGCAAGATTTCACCTGCTTCTTTGAATCAAAAAACAGAAATTGGTACCATTCTGGAAATAAAAAGATTTAAATAAAGATAAATATAGGTATAAGCTAAGTAAGTAACTTGTTGGAATATGATTTCACTGAAAAAGAGAATCCATGATGAAATGAATATTTTTACACATATGTAAATATACAACAGGCTCCACCCTCAGTCATTCACTGGTTGGATACATCACCCCAGGTTGGGTTTCAATTCCAGCCTGCATCTATGCATATCTACGTATGCAATGACTGGAAAAGGCCATGTTTCATTCAGAAGGAAATGAAAAATGAAAAAGGTAGGTCCTATTTCCATTATATTTAGTTATTTTATTCAGTGATTCACTTGCAAGGTCTTGGGTGGGGGTGATGGTAGGTGACCCTTGGGACAGCTCTTCCCCTCAGCCAGCAAGAACTCTCCTACCATCCCTCTGCCCATTTCTGCATCACAACACACAGCTGTCAACTAGCTCACGGGTGACTTGAAACAACACTAACAAGCAGTCCAGGACCCCTCCCAACCGATGGCTTGTACTCTGCCCACTTGAAGCATTGGAACTGCCATCAAAATTATGTATTCGTGTTCTAATGACAGCTGGATTCCATTTGGTTACACATGCACACAAAAACAAAAATCTAAATCTTTACTTGCTACCCCCATTTTTTCAATTTCAATCATATTGCAAAACTCAAGAAACAGTTGGGTCTGGATAAAAGGAAAGAATAATTTCCAATTTACCCTAAAGGGAACCTTTTAGCTTATTGTTGCTGTTATATCTCTGTAGCCTCTTAACCAGAGACACAACATCACATGCATATTGCTACTCAATATATTGCTACTATGATAAGTGTTCAGATGAGCTCCATGTTTTTGGTTCTACCAGTTCAGACCTTTATAGCTAAGACACAACCTGCTACCAAATCACCGTCATTTCCTTTGTATTCCAATTGTAAGGAGGAAGTTCCACTCCGCTTCCCCCCACCCAGGAACTGTTACTTTGTGGAACAGACTCCCACGAGGATGCTTTCCTGACTACTGAACACTAATATTAACCCCTTTAAGTCAAAGGTCAATCATTATCTATCCTCCTTATCTTCATTTCACCTCTTTCATTCATATCACATCTCATTATAATCAGTTTAATAGTAACCTCCTTACTTTGTGTGGATGAACTTTAGTATTAAAACAAATATATTAAGTCTTATTCTATTTTCAATATTTAGAATAAATTTACAATATTGTCTTTTGGATTGGAAGTACCTAAATTGTTTGAATTTGCATTCAGTTAACAAGAAAACTGAAAATTGTAAATTAAATAATTAGACTCCATAATCTAGAACAGGAGTCGGCAACCCCAGGTCCCTGGGCAACATCTGGTCCACAAAGGATTTTTGTCTGGCCTGCCAGCTTTATACCTGGACACTAATTATGTAATTAATTTGTGGAACAAGTTGCAGAAAAACATATAATTTGGAGTTAATTGACTTACAATGCGATAAGTTTTTTTAAATCAAAATTTCATTCCAAATTCACTGCTGACTTCTACAAGAAATAGGTTTTGACAAGCGGAAAATAAAAAAGCCTATTAAATAATGCGAAAATGATGGCATCATTATTTGGAAGTACGTATACTTGGGAACAACTTTTTTCAAAAATGAAATATACTAAAAAGTCGTTTCAGAACAAGGTTGTGTGATGACCACTTGGATGATGTTTTTCTTATGTCATTGACAAATATTTCACCTGATGTGGAGAAGTTATCGAAAAATAAGCAGAAACAAACGTTTCATTAAATAATTTGCCATTTCTAACTATATTTTGATTGTAGTAAGAAATTTGCATTTTTTTGATTGCGTTAATTGTTATTCTGTAGTAAAATAAGTAACCTTCTTTAAATAATATCGCATTAACTTTGTTGTTTTGTTTTTTTTCTTTAAACTTTCAGACCAAAACAGCCTTCTGGACAAAGCAGTATGGGATTGAGACAATTTGTTATAATACATTTGATATCATGGCCCTCCTCCAAGATAATGCATAGCTTTCTGGCCCACTCTCTCCAAATGTTTGCTGACCTCTGATCTAGAACATTTTTTTTAAGGATATCTGGGTGGGTGATACCCAATCATCACTGTCCAGCCTTGACAGAGTTCAAAAGCACTTACACAGCCTTGTGGGTGATGAATAATTTTCCATTCTTATCCCACAGATGGAACTTTACTCACCTCTCATTACTATATCACTATAACAAATGCTTAAACAAGTCACATTCCTTAGTCACCACCACCTGGACATTTTCCATTTGAGAAATTTTACAAGAAAGAAGCTTCCAATTTTCACCCATTCATTGCTTGTTTTATCCATATCTGTTATAGTTTCTCTGTGTCAGACGAATAATGATATATACAGATTTGTATATAATTTCTTATATGACAAATCTGTATATAAAAACCTTTGAGCACAATACAGATTTAGCATTCATTTCTTTCAGCTATTCTGATCATTCTGATATATCCTGGATGTACTAAGATCTATGATGAGAGTTGGAGACTGGAAATAACCAAGATAGTCGCTCTTTCCATTAACTTGTTTACGTGCAACTTTCTAAGAAATACTAACCTCATTTACATTTGGACTATTGTCCTCATTTTTTCACTAAACATTTTGATATTTTCTATAATGACAAGTTACAAAAAAATAAAATATATATATATATATAGTAATCTGTTGGTATAATCCAGGTGAGTCCTATGAACACAATAACTGCCTGAGAATAGAGCACTCCATGTTTATTTTCATTAAACAGAGCAAAATTTCCTTTACAATTGGAATTAACATACCTTTAGTAAATGACCATTTTCACCTACAAATTTTAATTTTAAAATTCACAGGATTTTTCAAACTGTTTCTCGTGTCAGTTTGTAGTGTACACTACAAACTGTACTTGAGTACACTACAAGCCAATACCAGAAACAGTTGGAAAAATCTTGCAAATTTTTTAATTAAAATTCATAGGTGAAAATGGTCATTTACTAAAGATATCTTAATTCCAATTGTAAATAAAAAAATAAATGTGTATATATATATATATATATATATATATATATACACTTTTTTTTTTTTTTTTTTTTTTAATGAAATAGGACAATTTTTTATGAGGTATGTTTATCAGTATAAATAAATGTTTCTTTTTCTTTTCTTTTTATAAAAAATATATATAAAATCCTCCACAATTATTTTGAAAGTTCTTAACAGCATCTGTCACAGTTGACACCACTAAGTGGTAACCACCATCCCCTGGAAAATTTAGAGTTTTCACAATATATTTTTTTTTTAGTAACTCATGTATTGAGGGCCTTCTCACATCTTATTTAATTGGAAAAAATTCAATTTGACATTCATTTGAGAAAATAACCATTCCTAGTGAAAAATTATCAATTTGTTTTTGGAAACACATTTTTCTTGTTTTGCAGTCAGCTTCCATTTTTAATTTGAAATTTGGTCAAATAAATTCTTTAAAAATAGACATTGTATGATAGAATCTGTTTCTTAATACTCTGCTTAACTTTTGGAAGGCATCTTTGGCTATCCCAATGCACCTTCAAATTTCAGTGCTTCACTCTCCATCCTCTCTTAAAACACTTCTCAGGTATTTAAATTTCTGTACCTGTTTGATTCTCCAATTTGTAATTTGCATGTTGGACCCTTCCTTCTGCTAACAACCATGCATTCCATCTTCTTGCAATTGATAATTAGTCCTTTCTTCTTGCTTTCCATCACTACATTCTGTAGGTGTTCTTGTAGTTTCCTTTCTGTATCTGCTATCATCAGTGTATCTTGTGTTAAGATTGTGGTCGCCAATAATGAATACTGGTAGGACCTGTAATTCTCTCAAAATTACCTCAATGTGTAAGTTGAAGAAGTCTGGTGAGAAGACACATCCTTGTCTTACACTCCTTTCTATTTTTGTATATCTACTGAATTCATTTTCTATTTGTATATCAGTGGTTTGCTGCCAGTATAGGTTAAACAGAAAACTTTTGTTAGAAACAAAGAAAAGAGTACTGAACTGTTACATAATATCAGTCCTTCTATATGGCAGTGAATGCTGGACAATCTCCTCACAAATGAAGAGGAGACTTGAGGTAGCAGAAATGTGCTTCTACAGGAGGATGCTGAGAATACCATGAATTGAACATGAAGTTTTAGAGAAAATTGAAACAAAAAGGAAACATACTTATCAGAAAGATGTAAGCCTCATTAATGATATTGGCTTTAGTTTCATATTCTTATTCATTGACCTCAGGCACTCCCACTCTGTATACTTATGTCAAAATGACAGAAGAAACATCCATGTAGCTTTTGTATTCTATGGTAAACATTTGTAGGTTTTATTGAAATGTCACAATGCAGCTGTCCCAAATGGCAGTTCTTTACAAATTGATTGATAAAATGAAAAATATTTTGAAAAACTTTTTCTTTCCCTCTTTGAATGTGTACAAATAAGACAAAAATTTTACAAAATCTTCAAACATTTTTTTTTTTACCCAATCTTTAAAAGCTGGTGAAAATCAAAATGACATACTACAAAAATTCTAAAAAAGAAATAAATAGCTTCACAGCTGTCACTTCACAAATTACATAGACAAGAAAATAGGATTTATTTCATTGCAGACTAAAAACAACATTTTTTATAATAGTGTATTTGAACTGATTTTTCTCCATTATAAGATAAACAAGACCCATTTATTTGCATTTATTTCAACATTTGCTTTCTCAACATTTATGGTAAATGCACCACTGTACATTTAGAATAACTAACTAAAATTGAAATATTGAATCAGAAAATATTTGTTTAAAAATCATAATCCATAATGTAAATTGTCCAATGCAGCAAAGATTTATTTTTTAAAAAAAATATATAGAAAAAAGCCAAATACAAGAAACAGTGGAATAAATAAAAGCTGACCGATCTTGATAAATATATTTATCCTATATTATTTTACAAATACTTATATATTCACGTATCAGCAGGACTAACTTTTTCAGACTGACATCTTCTAACCAAGAGAACTATGGACTTAACAAATTTAATCAAATAAACTAACATAAGAGCCATTTTTCATATTACCAGTCACACTTTTTGAAAAGTGAGAGAATTACTTTTTTATACTACCAATCGACTGGTAATCATTCAACCGACATTTGTCTCCATCTATTATCCTTACTTCTTGCTTTGTAAACTTCCCACCTACAGTTTCATCTCTTATCTTGATCGATTCTCTCATCCACGTTTACTGCTTTCAACCATTATGAGTTCTTAACATGACTCTTTCCATTGGCTTTTCAAAGTGTTTGCTTTTAACCGATTATGTTCATTTCCATATTTCAAACCTGCATGTCACAGTAGGCATTATTATATATTGATTATACAACTGACATTTGAAGCATATGGCTTAACTCCATTGCTCTCCCAAAACAAGAATTTATGTGGTGATGGAATAATTGGATAGTTTTACATGAATGTAAAATGAATCTGTTACATATAACATTAAATATATATAATATATATAATCATTTAATAAAGCCAAAAAGACATAAGAGGTTACGGAGTGTGAAAAAATGTGAGAGAAAGAAAAGCACTACTAAGAGAACAATAAAAGAACATGGATGAAAAGATTTTCACAAACAAGAATTGTGAGAGGAGAAACTATTAGCATAGAACTTATGGTTATATTTAACTAATTCAATTGTAAAAATATGAGACATATTCAATCTAGTACTTCACTGAAATTTGTAAAGGTACCAAAGAGTGAGATATATATGTGTGTGTGTGTGTGTGTGTGTGTGCTAAAAATTCTGTCTAAAGAGTATATATGTAAAAAGATGATATGAATATAGACAAAAGGAAAACTTAGTCTTGCTTTTATGGATCCTAACTCCAAGCTAGAGTAAGGGGGTGGGGTTTTCAGTGTTTTCCCCAAGTTTCTTAATTAATTAATCCAATTCTAACAAGGTTTCTTAGTTTAGCATTTTCTTGTGAAGTCTTACGATGTCCAAATTTGGGAATTACCTAATCCCATGCGTAGTGGGCACAGAATTTGCTCCTCCCCATTGCTCCCACTTCCTCAGTGCCATATCTTTCACCAGTGCTTTGATCAGGCAGAGACAACTATCTTTCACCTGAGACCATTCATTCAGGCTTCCTTATAATCTGTCACTTCTACTGAACTGCTGCTGACACCATCACCAGACTGGGTAGAGTTAACTCCTGTTCCACCTAACCCTCCAGGCCTAACTTTGGTAATCAGCCATCGTATCTTTTCTTTGATTATCAAAAATTCAACAGCTGCAATTTTTATCATTTGAAGAATCTTCAATATTTTTTAGTCTTTCCCAGCGAAAGTGAAGAATCGCAATTTTAGAGTTTGTTTATGCACACTTTTCACTGCTTTAGGATTGTCAACAATTTCACATCTTCTATATTTATCGGTTGGGGAAATCTTTAAAATTCATATTTATTTCCATAGTGCAACCTCTTTCAGCGCCAAGCAGATGCATAATTCTTGTTTCTTTAACCACTTTCAGTCCATGCTGTCTTTAAAATAACTGAAGTACATTTCACAGGGTCTATCCAAAATCACATTGTCCATTGACATCTCTCCCTGCCACATTGTGTCTTTGATCTCAGATGGTGAGAAGAAAATCATTGATGAAGCAAACTTGAAGTGAAGATGGCTCGTCCACTTGGGAGCTACACAAAAAACAAGAATCCTTTGGAATAAAGAATTAACTCAAGTTAAGAATGTAACAGTATTTGGTTCAGATATGATTTGTTGTATACAGCGGGTTTAACCCTTCCCACTTGTCATAATCAAATGACACTGGGATCTACTTTGGAGCTTGCAACTTGTTTTAGTAGTAACTTAAATTTCTAAATTCTCATCTTCATGTCAGGCACAAGATCTTTGGTCAGGAGGCCTTGGCAAACGATGTGGTTTCCAGTGTATCTCTCTCCGTTTCTCTTGTTGTGTTTACAATCTTCTCTCAACTCTTCAGAGTCCAAAATCTTATAGTCCTGCATCCGGCAACGGTGGGGTTGACTAGGGTCTGGATTCTGTTGTCTTTTACTTTAAGTATCAACCTTTTCTAAATTTCCATATTTAAAAATACATTTACTCAAGAGGTTTTCCAAATTTGGGGTTGTCCAGCCCCCTTTTGAAAGCAGTCTTTACACTTTGCCTCATACCATCACCATATATGCAGTGCTAATCTCACTCTTTCTCTTCTTTCTCCCACTTTCTCAATAGCCAACCTCAGCTCTGCTTCCTGGGGCTGTAGTGATAAATCCAACTTCCAGATGGTGCAGGAAAGACAAAAAGGATTCTCAGTCATTAGTCCTTATCAGTCAGCTTGCTCCATGCCAGGATCCTCTGGATCGACCAGACTACTCAAGAATTGGAGAAAGAAAAATTCTATTCCACTCCCCTTATAACAAAATTTTATCTTTTCTCTGCCTAACGTATTTGTTTTACAATCAAATAGACCATGGACAACTTTCTTGTCCAGGGTCACTTCAAAATATTAATTTTTTTCTTAACACTTGATTCCAAGGGAAACTAAATTAATGTTTGAATTTAACATTTTCTCTGGATGAATGTTGCCAAAATTATTTTTCTTCTGGGTGATTAATTCAAAACAGGTTTTTTTTTCATCTTCGTGGATATCTTAATGGTTTCTTTTGTATCAGTGGGAGATAGGGGAAGGACATGCTGTCTTGGGTTTGTTCAATGTTAATGAATTTCATCCAGTTAACTCTGGGTTCGATTATCCATGGAATTCTCTCAAAACACAAGTTTTCAACACATTTCCTTTTTAATTTTCTTCTCAATTTTTCAAATCTATCTTCCTCAAAAATTATCATCCAGTTTAGTAGATTCTTCCCTATTACTTGCTTCCTTTCTCTTTTTGTTTGATCAACCTCCAGAGATCAAAGATTAATCTTTACCAAAGTGATGGAAAGGCCAAAGTGTGGAGAAAAAAAAAGGATCTGCTTATGATCCAAAGCATACAAGCTCATCTGTGAATCAGGCTGGAGGCAGTGTCTTGACTTGGGTTTGCATGGCTGATTCTGAAACAGGCTCATTCATATTTATTGATGATGAAACCCATGATGGTAGGAATAGAATGAATTTAGAAGTTTACAGGAACATTTTGTCTGCCAATTTACAGAGAAATGCATCCAAACTAATTGGGAGGAAGTTCATCATGCAGCAGAACAAGAACCCAAAACTTACTGCCAATACAACAAAGGGCTTCCTCAGGGCAAAAAGTGGACAGTTTTAGACTGGCCAAGTCAATCACTGGACCATAACCATATAGAGATGCATTTCATCTCTTGAAGAGTAGACTGAAGGAAGACCCCCTCCTCTCCCACTGAAACAAACAAGAACTGAAAGAGGCTTCGTTAAAGTCTGGAAAAGCATCATATATGAAGAATGCAACAGTTTGGTGATATCAGTGGGTTGCATGCTTGATGCAGTTATTGCTAGCAAGTCTCATGCAACCAAATATTAAATGCTATTTACTTTAAGACTATCTGTTCCTTTAATTTTGTTCACTTAAAAATGGGGATGATCTGATACAAATGGTCGTATGTCCTAAGCTGTTTAACACATATAAATGTAAATATCAGGAAATAAAAACTGGAATTCCGAACTTGTTTCACATTCATCTGTTGATCTTAAACTGAAATGTCTTGTGTGAACAACAACTAAGAAATTGGCCTTGCCATTTCAATACTTTTGAAGGGTACTGTATATGTACAACACTGAGATTTTAATGGATAATATGGTACTCTTCCCCACCCCCTCCCCACAAAATTACATAAGGCGGGCTGTACTACAGGACCATATTATACTGAGGGATGTAATTTATTCCCTGTTCTTAGCTTCAGAAAAACGGAGTTGTATTATACTCAAGGCATATTAATGAACAAGAAAATATGGTAATTGTGTTTGAGATGGAGATGGCGTTTTAAGCCAAACAAACCTTTAAAACTTATGGCATGAAGTTGGGAGAAATGAGACATTTTGTTATTAGGTTTTTGGGTTTGTTTTTTTTTTACTGTTTGCATGTATTTTCAGCTTGTAAGCTGATATGCACACAATTCCACAAATGTGACATGAACTCTCAGCACTTAATGCCATTTTGCACTTGGTTGATGCTTTGGTACAATGACTGCATATGACTTAACTTTCCTGCAAAGCCTACCACAAACATGGATGGTGAAGTCATGCATGTCACCTATATGATTTGGAAGTTCTACATTCAAGACCTTTTCCATCATGAATCTTCTTCCATATGGTGGCATGATCATTTGCATGGAATGTCCAATCAAATGAACAGATATTTACAAGGTTCTGTGATTCTTTCAGACCATCCTTATAATGCTTTGGGTGGCTTAAGGACTGCTTGCTTTCTGTTAGAAAGCACTCCATGCAAAAGCTGTATTGGAGTCATCTTATCACTCATGTGAGAAACATGACACCCCCCCATGCCAACCACAACCTACAGTTAATGCTACAATGTTGTTGGACTGACTTTACTTCAACACTTCTACTTTGCATTCTGCATGCATTCTCCAGTTGATTTTACTTTTGAGGAACGTATTCAAGCAGAGTTCCAAATGGTTGCAATACACAAGCCATGCATACAGTAATAATGTTAAGACCTAAGCATGGTGCACCTTGATATTAGTAACTTTCAAAATTCCACACTTTTTCCATAGTTACAACTTGGTGAATGCATTACAAGCTTTTTGAATCCTTCTCAATTTCACTGTTCACTGAACATGTTCTCAATAGGTTGCTTCCAAGATAAGCAAAATCATCAACCATGCCATACAAAGATATTTACCTTTATGCAAGGCTTTCTCAGTGCAGACTGATACACCTCCACAGTTTTCTTGAGATAGTAACTCCAAGAACAGTATAAGCACTGGTGAAAGCATCCATTAAGCACTGCATATCAGCCTTAGTATGAACCATAACACTGTTGTCTGCATCCAAGTCTTGTATAAGGTTAACAGATACCATCATCTTGACCAACATTCTAATGATATTAAATACATTTCCAGAGGTGCGATGATGTGTATATGTATATATCATCAAAGTCCTCGAATGCTACATAAAAAATTGTCAAGTAGAAAGCTAATAGGGTAGGAAGAGAAAGGTCTCCCTATTTCACTCCAGCTGGTTCGGGACAGCTTACCACCCACATTTTCATGGCATCATGAAAACATTGAAGTATCTTAATTTTTCTGGGCAGCCTAGTTTTCTCAATATCTTCCACAAAGCAGCAATCCTGTTGACTGCATCAAATATCTTGTGGTTAGAATGATTACTTTCCAACCATGAGGACCAAGTTCAAATCTCAGCAAGGTGATTTTGTGATGTTATCGGTCTGGGAGTCAGAAAGTGTCGGAAAATGATACCAAAGGTTGACTCAAGTCTTGTGAGTGAGAGTGGGTAAACAGAACTGTTCGGAAGCTGTCAATGGTTGTGCTAGCCTGAAGTCACAAGTCATTGTGACCAAAGATTTGAGCCTACTAGCCTTGTATAAACTGATGATCATGCCACATTAGGCTCTTTCTCCAGGAAACTGTAACTAAGGTCTGCTCAGCATAGTTGCAATATAAGCTACAGGTGGACTATGTGCCTGAGCAGATGTCTGCAACAGGG
>OZ038488.1:47566365-47720294 GCA_964036315.1 Acanthosepion esculentum
TTGTAAGATTTGTTTTGGAGATACAAGTCTTACTAATTAATGCATAGCTGGGGGGGGGAGAGGTGCATTTGTACCTTTCCAAAGAGTATCTGCATGTAAGTAACTAAAATGAACCTAACAGGAATTGAAACTGCTTTCTGATTAACAATTCTGAGCCATTATCCATTACCCCACCTGCATGTCCAAGCTTATAGCATCCAGTATTCCCAAACAGTCACTCATCTAGCTACTGACCAAGCTTGCCATTGCTTAACTTTGGTGATCATATAGTGAAGCAGTACAAAATAATTACTGATTATTTGAAAGAAATAGTGACATTGTCATCCTTTATTTCCTTGCTATTGCAGTATGTGACTCACCCCAGATGATGAGAGATTTACACTAAGTGTCACGCCAGACCATTAATGAAGCCAGGTGGATCAGCAGATTGACATGAAAGATAACATGCTGATGCAGCTGTCACCAAGTACTTATGATCTTAACTCCAGCTGATGTCAATTGCTGCCTTGAGCATGTGGTTGACCTGACTGCACCTATGATGTGCATGCATGAGAAAAAACAGTATAAGTAGATATATAAACACCCACCCGAGAGTGATAAATATGTAGGGTTCACATTTATAAAAGACTCCAGGGTTACATACCCACTGACTGACAGTAAAACACCAGAGATGAATAAAATGTAATATTATGAATGAATGATTTCGTCTTTGTTTGTATGATGAAAATAAATGTTACACTATTTTGTCAGTCAGAAATAAAATAGAAAAGCACATTTTTTTTTTTTTGTTAATGAAAGAAAAATGATTTTCTTTCCAGATGTCTCATAAAAATAATATCAAGTAAACTAAGTAATGTTTTAGATCAAGTTTTTCCAGACTCCTTGGTGCCATGAAGTCTTTGAACAAGATAAAAGGTTTTTTTTTGTGGAGTCTTAACACTTTGACCTTTAACATATTGACCTTCAGAGGTCAATTGTGAAATGACTTCAAATAACAACTTAGACAATAAAAAAAATTTTATGAGTTGATTTCTAGCTTCAACTGAAGTCTTAACATTGTTTTCATGCTAAAAGTATCACTGCTTATAAACACACTCATTGTTGCTGCCTGCAGATAAAAATCTATAATAAAATATCAGCTCGAGATAATACATGGTTGGCATCATAATAAAAATTGCCAATCACACACGATTTCATGGATGACGGCCAAAGTGTTAAAAATGCATATGAAAAAGGAATAAATTGATTTTTAACCATTACATTTTACAAAAAATGAAGTCAAACTTAATAACTAAAAATACAGCTGTTGTTTTGAGGGGGCAATACTTTTCAAAGTTACGTATAATCAATGTAACTAGCAAACTCACATCACTCTCTGCATTTAACCTATTTCTAGACTTTTAGTAGATTCATAGAATAGAAATGTCTTTTCACAAAGAGATCTTACCAAACATTTCAGACATTAAGCAGTCATTTTATTGGCTATTTTTTGTGTTGCTTGATCAAAAACTTCCATGAATCCTTTTTTAAATTGCACACACATAAAATATTATACACAAAATATTATTATACAAATGCATTTGTTAATTGTTTTCTCACAGAAAGTATAAAATATTTTAGCAATTTATTTAACCCTTTTTCATGGTGAGAATTTTTATTTTTGTATAAAATGATTTTTAGCATGCTCCTCATTATAGATACATACATAGCTGTACTTTTTTGTTATGGCAGTATAGAAATTAATCTCACACAAAGTAAGGTGAGTCCTGCCTGACTGGGGAATTGCCATAAGGATTTGAGGCAGAGTTTTACAAGGTCCACTCATGGCAATCAAAATATACTAAGTGTTTATATTGAGACACCATCTAGAGGAAGATTGACCTTTAAGGCTCAAGACCTCATCCTAGCATATATATATATTTGATATAGTAAAAATATAGTTTTAGGGTATGCTATATTTATGGTTTAAAGTGCTCAATATCAGGGATAGAGCATATGTAAATATAAAAATGGACCTTAAACTGTAGTAATTGCAAAGCAAAGAACAACTATCTCTTAAATGGCAATTGCTTTAAAAACAATGTGATGCATCAAACCACTGTGAAATCAACAGATAAAGAAAAATATACATAGGAGTAACTGAAGGACCCTAGAAACAGAAACTATGCATACAAAACATCCTTTACAAATAGTAAATATGTGAACAGTACAATGCTTTCTAAACATATATGGGAAATTAAATACAAAAACCAAATCAAATCACAACAAAAATATTGTGGAAAATAACAGCATCAGCCTATAACAATAAATAAAAAAACTGTAAACTGTCTAAGAAATAGCCATAATTACCTTCTGAGACCAACAAAAATGACTAAATAAACAAACAGATCTTCTCAAAATGCAGACACAAAAACAAATTTTTACTACAGTACCTAAAAATTGAATATAACTAAAAAGAATAAAATCATAAATAAAATAAAAAATCTAAATCAATAAATAGATTAAATTTAAACTAAACTATGAATTTACACATAAATAAAAGTAAATATGATAAGAATAATGAGTAAAAAAATTTTAAATACTATAAAACAGTTACATATAACTGCATTTGGATACTAAATCATTTCTACTCAATAGCCTTTATAATAATTCAAAACATAACCGTTACCGCGCACCCAATAACTGTTAATACAACAGACCTACTAATAATGCACCCTTGACAAATATATATAGTCATACAAAAAAACAACACACATGGCTTGAGATTGCATTCAAGTATGAAAGACTGTCACCACTGGATATTGATGTCAGTGTCTATATATATATATATATATATATATATATATATATATATATATATATATATATATATATATATTATATATATGATATAGATTACTTGTCTGCTGTATTTAATGAAAGATGTTTTAAAGAAAGACTGCTACCCATATATATATATTAAAAACAAAACACTACTTCCAACTGCTTGATGATGCTATCGATGTCATCGGCAAGGGTACATTGTGTTGTCCAGGAAACAAGCAAGGGGGCGAGAATTCAGCACAAATCTCCTCCCCAAAACCCTTGTAAATGGCCTGTAGTGACGGTTCGTATCGATGGAATACCACATACAGCTCTGGTGGATACAAGATGCACACAGTCACTAGTCCGTAAGTCATGCTGTCGAGCATGGACAAGAAAATCAACACGCGTGCTTACAGTAGACAGAGGCGCACTTGACTGTTGCGGAATAGGAGTGGTACAAGTTAGCGTTGGTGCAAAGCTGTCCATCGCTATGGAAGTCCTAGTCATAGACGGAGACCTGCTTGGATTCGACTTGTTGCTCGGACTAGACACCATCAAATAGTAGGGAGGAATATCTATAAAGTTTCCGCAGTGTGTCGAACCAGTCGTTGCTGCCATCACCATTACGGAGCCCGACTTTAAAGTAGAATACGATGAGACCACTCAGAGGTGGACTGCATCTTGGAAATGGGCTGGCAACAAACCTCCGGGTACGTTAAGAAATACACTGGCAGAATATCCAGCTCCTGCACAAATTCGGGAGGAGTATAATCGGGAACTCCAGATGTGGATAGATAACGGCTGGCTGCTTCCTTACCCGGAGGAGGAGCTTGGACCCCCAAAGGGTTTAATCCCCCTCATGGCCGTTCTGCAGGAAAACAAAACAGAAGGTTCGGCCCATTATGGACTATCAGGAACTCAATGAGTACGTTGACACATACACGGCCAACGCAGATGTTTGTTCTCAAAAATTACGGGAATGGTGACAGAAAGTGCCGGACCCTTTTCTAGCCCAGATGATCGACAACATTTTTAAGAGACTAGCCCAGGACGATCCAGTGAAAGGTGACTGGTGTATCAGTGAGCAAAATGTAACCGTGTGGGTGGATGCAAGCTCCTTAGCCACTGGTGTGGCTGTGGAGAGCAATGGCACCGCGGCAGAAGATGCAAGCTGGCTCCGACTGACAAGCACATCAACTTGGCTGAGCTCGATGCTGTGTTACGAGGTGTCAACCTTGCATTACAATGGAAGGCTAAAACCATTCATTTACGGACAGACTCGGCATGTGTGCATCGCTGGGTAGCTGACACCCTGACCAGATGAACGAGTGTGCGCACCAAGGCATCTTCCAAGATGTTAATCAGATGTCGGCTAGCCACACTCCAAGAGTTTGCCTTGGAATACGAGCTGGACATTGATGTAGAGCTTGTTAAGTCTTACAACAATCGAGCCGACCAACTTACTAGAGTACCGCAGTGATGGTTACATGAAATGCGCAAAATGACGGAACCCAGAGAACCTATGTGCGCTGTGGCTGAAGAGCGAGATGTTGCTCAAGTACGAGCCATTCATCAATCCAGCGGACACCCTTGTGTGAAGAGAACACTCTATTTTGTGAAGTTGATCGACCCAAGAGTAACAAAAGCCAAGGTGCGAGCGGTGGTTAGGGGATGCATGGAATGCCAGTCAATCGACCTTCCCCAGTGCGTTGGAAGCCAGGCAGGCTTGATGTCACGGAAAATTGGCACAGGGTTGCGATGGATGTAACCCATTTCGGACATCAACTATACCTGACGCTGATAGGCTGCAGCTCCAGTCGTTTTGCCATTTGGAAGCCCTTGCACCGCCAAGACTCTGCTAGCATCATCAAGCAGTTGGAAGTAGTGTTTTGTGAAAGAGGGCCACCGATTGAACTGCTTACGGATAATGGTGCAGCGTTTTGTGGAGAGAGGTTTGCTGCTTTTGCAAAGATGTGGAATGTACAAGTACGATTTTGCTGTGCTCATGTACAATCAGGGAATGGAATAGTTCAGAGATTCCACGTACAATAAAACACATTGCAACGAGAACATGGTGTTCAGTTTTGGAAGCTGTATATTGGCACAACATTACTCCAAAGGACAATAAAACAGCTTCAACCGCACAGGCGAATGCAATCTACACCTACAAGGTCCGCATTAAGGTTATCGACGCAGCTTTGGTGTGTGACGACACAGTTGCCAGTCCTTATATGGTAGGAGAGACTGTCTGGGTGAAAAATCCGCACGGAAGGTGTACGACACAGTTCAACAAGGGTACGGTGACACAAATTAATAGTCCACACTCCGTTTCTGTTGACGGAATACCGCGCCACATAAAAGATGTGCGGAAATGATTATTCCATCAGTGACCATGTTACTTCTTCAGATAATGATGAAGCCCCATTAGTATATATAAAATCATGGGAAGAGCACACCTCAGAGAGTAGCGCGCCTGATGAACCTATGCGGGATGAGCTCAGTGAGATGTCTGAAGAGAGCACCACTGAGGAAGCACCTGAGATCATACCACTGAGATGGAGCACCAAGCAGAAACGGCCTGCCCCACATTGCCATTTGTGTGATCTCGAGATCAGGGAGGAGTGTAACGAGCATGCACGGAAGCGACCTCGAACTGCGTGTGTGTGTTTTTCACCGGGCACACCTTGGAGTACCATAATGGACTCGACCGAGGACTACAAGAAGAAGACGCGCGAGTTGTTTGCAGTTTTTTGCGCAGCAAAAGCCGTTGCGGTTGGTCGTCCGTTTGTCGGCAACAGTCGTGGGTGCAGTTGGCTCATTCGCTGTCGTAAAGTGTTCGTTTGGAAGAGTCGTGCATTCGTTTCAGGTTCGCAAGAAGGCATTTGATCGGGTGTAGCATCGCCGTGTGCAACAGGTCCCCCCCCCAATTCCCTAATTGTTATGTGAGGTGACAAGCCACCCTCTTCACCAGCAGGAAAGTTAGTAGGGGAGCTGGTTTAGATGACCATATGGTAGGTTGTAACATGTTACCAGTAGAAGATCTAAGACTGACCTGACTCAAAACCATAAAAGAAATAATAGGAAGGTTTGTGGAGCCCCTGGACCTTATTCATAAATCCCTGGGCCCTGCAGAATCCACTATGGGAAAACCTATTTTAGATTCTCAGTAGAAATCTTTTCCTTTCTAAATACAAACTGATTAATCATGAAACAGAATCTAGATAAAGTAATAAATGCAACAGGTGCAGATGAAAGTGAAGGAAAAACAATCCAGATATTAATACAAGGAAAGAACGCAATATCACCAGAACAAATGTAATACAAACAATCGAATTAAAACTGACACAAAAGAAAAAGAAAAAAATCACATGCAAAATTGATTATCTATTCTCAATAATTCTTTCAATCATTTTAGGTCATTAAAATGATGGCTGGCTGTTCATTTCTGAGTATAAGCATTTTCTACAGTGGCTAGCTGGTCCCTGTTGCAGAAGACTGCTCAGGCATATATATGTTTCTTCAATACTCACAGAGCCAACCTGTAGCTTATACTGCAACAAAATACTTATTTTCAAATAGATATTATTTTTTCATTTTAGCACACCTAATTTATATTTGGGCATGTAAGCAATACTACTACTAATAATAATAATAATGACTGCTCATTTCCAAGTATATCCATTTACTAGAGTGGCTAGCTGATCCTTGTTGCAGACACCTATTCAGACATGTGTTTCTGTTGTTTCTACTGTAACTGTACTAAGCAGATCTTAATTACAGTTTCTGAGAGAGTATGCTGAAGTATTTGAATAAGGGCAGCACACTAAAACACTCAGCCATGATGTTTTTCAGTGATTTCGTCCACCAGGGTAGATTGTTCTAGTTCCATGTGCCATACCTCTTCCAGATGTCTCAATTATCTCCCTTTAACTCCACTCACAACTCTTTGTGTCAAGTCACTGGATCCACTGGGACATGTGTCCTTCATGATGTCAGTGTATGATTTTTTGGGACTTATAAACTTAATATCTCAGGAAGTATTTTTTTTACCAAAGCTCATATTGCAATTTTGTTATTGCTTTTCTCTAGCACTCAGCAGGAGCATAGACATGTATCCCCTTCTGCCCAGGGTGGATTGGCTCATTACATACTGTTTAAACTGCTGTGATTTCTCTCTTGGCATTTGAACTTTACTTGCCAAGAGAAACTACTGACATTTGAAACCAGACCAGGACTCATATCAATGGCAGCAGAGCATTAAAGATGACAACTTATAAACGTCCTCCCAAATTTGGTAACAAAAAATATTCACAATGGAAATTGGAAGTTGAATTATGGCAAATGTTTACTGAAATGGAAAAAAAACAAGACAAGATATAGAACTGGCCGTCTCCTTGGGAGAAAAAAGTATGAGAAATTGCCACAGCTATAGATAACTCTCTCCTAATGGCTGATGATGGGGTTCTAACAGAATTGGATAAATTATTTGAAAAGAAAAGGTATGAAGCCTACACAAAATATAAAAATTTTAAGAATACTGAGGCAATGTCAATGCTAGACTACATAGAGTTTGAACAGTTAAATAAGAAATGGACCAATTTAAAAATTGACACTGATGCATTATTGGCCCTGAAATTGCTATACAATGCAAATCTTAGTGAACAACAACAAAACCAGTTGGCTTTAACAGCATGCCCACAAATGAAGTATGAAACTATGAAAAATGCCCTGACCAGGGTACTTACTACTGCCAAAACAGATAAATAATGAAGTGAAGATAAAAGAAACAATAACAGAAAATTATGTTAGAGGCAGGGAACCATTTAGAGGATCTATGTATAGAGGAGCAAGATACAATGGACGCAGTAGAATGACCATTGGAAGAGGCCCTGGAAGAATGAATCCTGTATTTAATGGAGTTCTATCAAGATGTAATGTCCATGAGTCAACATATCACTGAGCAAAGGACTGTCCACATGCTAACAAAGATGTTAATATGACAGAAAACTTCAATATGGAGAAACATTCTGAAAAGACACTTCATATGACAGAAGCTAAATGGTTGGACAAAATATCAAATCAAGATGATTCTGTAATGGAAGCTCAGAATGCAGCAATTGTAGACATTGTTGCATGTACCAAGGCAGTTTGTAATAATGAATGGTTGCATTCCATGCTTGATTCACTATCTTTTGAAGAATTAAAGTCTGTCAAAAATGAGAAAAGTCATGTGTCATTTAAATCTGAAGATGAAAGGATAGTTAACTCCTATTAAACTGATACTTTCCCAGCAAAAATTGGCAATCATTTATGTAAAATATAAAAACAGAAGTTGTAGAGTATAAAATTCCAATGCTGTTGACTATGGAATCTCTTAGCTAAAGCAGGGAGCAATTATTGACATCGGAAAAGATCATGTAATGATGTTTGGTCAGAAAGTAAACATTCAAACCATATCAACGGGAAACTATTGTGTGAACATCATGAGAAATGATAAGGAAACTACCAATTATGAAAATGTTGTTCTTATAGTTGATAGCAATATGGAAAGAAGTGACAAAAGAAATATTTAAAATTACATAAACAATTTGGTCATGCTTCACAGGAAATATTGTTAAATTTATTAAAAACATCAGGCAAAGTTGATCAGGAAACTGAAGATCTTCTAAAGGATATTTACAAGAAATATGTTATTTGCCACAAATATACACATCCTAAAATGAAACTAATTGTTGGTTTTCATCCAGTAACTGCTCTTGACCTTCATGAACTTGGACCTGGATTCTGGCATTTACATATGATTGATTTGTTTAGTAGATTAAGTATGGCTGTTATAATCTGTAGTAAAGAAGAGGTGGGGGGGGGTCATCGTAGATAAGTTGATGCAGAACTGGGTTGCTATTTATTGTGCACCTGAAATTGGTCTTTTTATGGCTAATGGTCTCGAGTTCAACAACAAGACTTTTCAAGAAATGGCTGAAAAGTTGAATCTATCACTCAAAACAACTTCCGCTCATTCCCAATGGTCAAATGGTATTGTTGAGTGCCATAATGCAATCCTGACAGAAATTATTAAGAAGGTTAAAGAAGAACATTTTATTTCATGGGAAACTGCTACAAGCAGGGCTGTGAAGGCAAAGAACTGCTTGGTAAGTGTACATGGATTTAGTCCATATCAGTGTACGACTGGAATCCAAACATACCATCTAATATTATCAACAAACCCCCTGCTCTGGAAGAAAACTATTGGTGAAATGATGAAAAGGCATCTCACAGGTTTACTTGAAGCACAAAAAGCATATTTCATGGTAGAATCATCAGAAAGAATCCAAAGAGGACAGAGAAAACAAATAATACCTAAGAGAGAAGACTTTAAACAAGGTGAAAAGGTATTCTTCTTAAGAGATGGTGAATGGGAAGTGCCAGGTTGTCTTAGGAAAAGACAATGTAGCTGTGATAGTATGAAGGCACTTATGTT
The DNA here is from genome assembly GCA_964036315.1 of Acanthosepion esculentum. NCBI lineage: Eukaryota > Metazoa > Mollusca > Cephalopoda > Sepiida > Sepiidae > Acanthosepion > Acanthosepion esculentum. The sequence continues at coordinate 47,575,649 of OZ038488.1, forward strand.
CATATGCATGAAAGTAGATTTTTAAGAGTTTTAGAATCAAAAGCTAGTCATAATAATAAAATAACTAGAAAGTGATGACAGTTAAGATGAAGACAAGGAAAATATGGATACTGCAGGAAATTGTACTAAGAACAATGATGATTTTCCTAGAGAAGCACATCAAGGCAGTGAAACAAAAGATGAAGATTTTGGTGTTACTGCCAACATAGAGAAGAATAGATGAGCATCTGTTAGACAAGTGAACTCCAATGTCTTTAAAGTTCAGAAAGATCAAATAATTCAGTTCCAACTTGCACAAAATGGAAAAGAATGTAAAGCTAAAATTCTTGGGCGGCTGGAAAAGTATCTACCAAGAAAAAGAACCGATACAATATCGAATATATAAAACCTAATGACATAAAAAGGAACAAGTATATCTATTGATTTATGAACTGTGAAGAATCTGAAGATCAAACAAATGGAAATACAAATAGAAGAGTTATACATAACAAAAAAATCTTGATTGTGAGAGGAACTGAGAAAATGGAAAGAACTGAAAGTTTATTTAGAAGAAGAGGAGAAAAGGAGAAAATGCATTTCCTTTAGGTGAGTAAATACAGTGAAGAATGATGGTGACAAGATGAAGTTAAAATCTAGGTTGGTAGCAAAAGGATTTCAGGAAGATTGTCTTGAAGAAATACTCCAAAATTCACCAACAATCAACAAGTCATCTCTAAGAACAGTATTATCAGTCATTGCACAACATAATTGGTCTGTCAATACTATTGACATAAAAACTGCATTCTTGCAAGGTGAAGAAATTGAATGGAATATCTATATTAGACCCCAATTAGAGGAATGTACTAAAAAGATTTGGAAATTAAGGAAATGTATCTATGGTTTAGTAGATGCATCATTGCAATGGTATCAAAAGTCAGAAACAAGTATTTTAAGATTCAAAGGACAGATAATCTAAGATTGATCCAGTAATATTTTATTGGTTTGATAACGGCCTGTATAGAATATTTGCCATTCACATTGATTTTTTTTATGGACAGGAAGTGATAGATTCCAAAAGGACATAGCATCAAAAATCAGAAGTATATTTGAAGTTGGAAAAGAAGCAATAAGTCCATTCAAATATATTGGATTGAATCTGAGTCGAGAAGAGATGTGTATCATATTAACACAGAAGGGTTATATTAACAGCATAACAGAAGTGAAATCAGACAAAAGAGAGAAAACAACACACTTATTCGAGGACGTGAAGACTGTGCTAAGAGCTAAGATTGGTCAGCTCTTGTGGATTTCCAAACAATAATATTGCATTCAATGTGACATATATGGCTGGTAGAATCAACACAAGTAGAGTTGAAAATTTCAAAAAAGACTGAATAAGATTATCAAGAAAGTAAAATCTGGCCATGTTTATTTGAAGTATCAAAATTTGGGCAAGAACCTAGAAACAGATATTTTTACAGATGCATCCTTTGGAAATTTGAATAACAGTGGCAACCAAGGAGGACATTTTGTAATCATTAAACGAGATAATCAGATGATTCCAATATCATGGCAATCCCACAAAATAAAGAGAGTAGTAAAAAGTACATTAGCCAATGAGACACTAGCTGTTAGAAATGCATTCAGTACCTCAATCCTCTTAGGTGAGTTGTTAAATAATAATCACCAAAAGATCATTCCTATCAAGTGTTTTGTAGAGAACGGTGATTTGGTCAAAGCAATCAAATCAAGTAAACTCGTTGCAGAAAAGAGATTGAGAAGAGAAATAGCAAGTATCAAGGAAATGTTAGATAAGGGAGAAATCTGTTCAATAACAGAGGAAGTCTAATAATAAAATTGCTGTCTAACTAAAAAAGGTGCCTCACTTTAATACATGATAAACTGTCTGAATAATGGAGAGATGACAGAATAATGTCTACTTTTAAATAAAAAAAAAAAAAGAAACAGATTGTTAACTATAGTTTATTGTAACTGGTTGATACAAAATTTTGGTCTTCTTTATGTTGATGGTCAAGCCAAATCTTTCTGATGCCTGAGCAAACATAGATGTTTGCAACTGGATGTCTTCCAGGGAGTGGGCCACAAGGACACAGTCGTTGGCATAAAGTAGCTTATGGATCAGCATTGTCATGGTCTTTGTACGTGCTTAAAGTCATATGAGGTTGAACAGGCCCCTGTCTGAGCAGAACTTTATGTAAACCCCCCCTTGTCTAGGTTGTGGAATGCATCAAGCAGCATAAGTTTTTGGTGCCATTGGTAACAGGAAATGGATCAAATGATTCCCTGCACTCCTTTACTCTGGCCAGCATCCCCTCATCTACACCCCAATCCCCTTGCCTATATCAACATCATTCCTCTAAAGTCAGTAGAAAATTTGTTATCTAGGAAGTATTTTATCAAACTCGGTGACTATAGATGATGAAGTCACACAATGGATTGCAAGAGCAAGCTGTTCCTTTGGAATGCTTAGAGTCAGCGATGGGATGAACACGGTGTGAGGCTGAGAACCAAAGTCAATGTATACAAGGCTGTGGTTCTCAACAGGCTTTTATATGGTTGCGAAACATGGACAGTCTATTGTCACCATATTAAGCTTCTTAAGCAGTTCCAGCAATCCATCTGCTGAAATAAATGGCAAGATAAAGTCTCCAATGGTAAGATCCTAGCACAATTTGCTGTACCCAGCATAGAAGGCCAGATAATCAAGGCACAACTTTGTTGGGTGGAGCATGTAAGACTCAAGAATTCCCAAAGCAAAATCTTCTTCAGTGAACTTAGAGAACAGCAGCAGAACACTAGGCAGACCAAAACTGAGGTACAAGGATAATGTTAAATAAAATCTCAAGAGATGTGGCATTGGCCTTGATAGCTGGGAAAGTACTACCCAATCTGGAGGAGAACTTGCAAAGAGGGCATCAATGTCTTTGAGAACAGGTGTACCAGTCCGCTCACTGAGAAATGTACCAAGAAGACCAACAGTAGCACTCAGAACCCACTTTATAAATGCAGCATCTGCAATAGGGCTTGCAGCTCTAGAATTGGACCCTACTCTCACAAAAGGACTCATTAAAATGTAATGTGTCGACAGAATACTCATATGTTGGCTCACAACACGAGAATCCATATTGTACTTGTTATAACCAGCTATTTCTCCTCAACTTAATGGACTGTTCCTATCAGCAGTGGCAGTAGCTGGAGCATAGACTTACATCCCCTTCTGCCCAGATGGATTAGCCCTTTAGATACTATTTAAATTGCTATGATTTATTTCTTGGCACTTGAACTTTACTTGCCAAGAGGAACTAATCACATTTGAAAACAAACCTGGAATCTTATCAATATTCATTTCTATGCTTGGCCAGATTAAGAGATTTTTGTGGCCTAGCATATATGCTGATTCTTTAAGTTTTCATATTTTCCAGTGATATTCTCTGTCTATTATTTCAACCTCATCCAAAAATAGGGTGGTGATCTCTATTTTCCCTCCATATGTTGTCAGCTATGCCTGATTTTTCTATTTCCCCTCAGCTTTAGAATGCTCTTGCAGTCTTATCTTAAAGGGACAGCCTGTCTCTCCTTTATATTTCTTATTACAGTTGCATGGGATGGTGTACACACAATCCTTAGTCCTGTTCTCCTCTATGGAGGGGCCTCACTCGAAAAAGGTATCTTCAAAGTATTGAACCACTTTTAAAGGTCATTCTGATGTTATAATTGACCACATATCTTTTGTATTTTTTCAAATAATCCCTTCACATAGAGTAGACGGACAAAAGCTATTTTCTGAATGTTATCCTCTTGTACCCTAACCCTATCCCAGTCAGAGGGGTGCTGCCATGTACCCAGGATAGTTGTTACATTGTAGGGAACTGCTTATACCAACCATTTTTTTTTCATGTATCTCTGGGTCACCACTTATGACTTTTGCTCAATGTTGTAAGCAATGGACAATCCCTTTCTTTACACTGTATGGGTGGTAGGAGTTGAAGTAATGCCCACTGAATGTTGGCTTGTAGTATACAGATATCTACAACACATATTCTGTTTGAGATATTAGTACATCCAGTAATGCTTGTTTCTTTTCATTTTTCTTTCTCCATTGTGAACTGTATCGATGATCTTATTGAGTTCACATGGTCCTGTAGTAGCTGGACCTCTAACTGGTGTAGCCAGAGTATGAAGGTGTCATCTACATATCTCATCCATAGTGTTGGCTTTATTGATGTGGATTCTAATGCCATTTCTTTAAAGTATTTCATGTATATGTTTACCATTGCTGGTGATAATGGCAAGCAAATTGCTAAGCCTTTGTCCAATCCCATTCTGAAGTATGTTGTTTGTGTACAGAAAGTCAGTATCTCCATCAGGTTATCTATTGGTATACTGGTCTGTTCACCTAAGCAGGAGTCTGAGACCAGTCTCTCTCCAACTACCTATAGTGCCTCCTCTGTGGGTACCTTGGTGAACAAACATACCATTTGGTTGAATTGGATGGAAGCATCTTTGATTATTTCCATGAAGTGGGCAGAGTTTGAGACATATGAAAGAGACTATCCTGTTAATGGGTCAAGAAAGCAAGTCAGAAGGTAGCACACAAAGCTTTGGCAGCTAACAATTGACCCGAGTGGAATACTGTCTTTGTGAATTTTAGGGAGACCATATATGTAAGGTAGTTTGGTGAAATGCTGTGACAACTGCTTGTATGTTTTAGGTGGGAGGTAGTCATGTTCTTGATTATGATCGGCAACAGCTTTTGTTCTGTTTTCATTGTTCTTTCTTTATTTTACTGTAGCTATCATTCCTAATGTGACAATGTAGTCTGCAAGTCTGTCGCTTACTGCATATGTGATGACATACAAGGTTGGTTGTATGTGTATATACAGCCAGTTAGCTATGTTCACAGTTTTGTCTCCTTGGCCATGATCAAATTCAACAAAGAATAATGACAAATGCTTTTCAAGACGCTGATTGGGAAATAGCAACAATACAATTTCTCACTTAATCATGGTATTCTTCCTTCGGCTTTAAGATGGTGAATTGCTATTTTAATAACTTCTGGCTATAGAAAGAGAACTCTTATATTCACTGACCGTCTATTCAACTTGTTAATTTTTTACTGCTTGCTGGTCCCTTATTTACTGACTGCTCCTGACTGACTACTTATTATATGGACACCGGCTGGAGTTCCACCACTCACTATCTCTCCACATTTGTTCCAAAAAAGAAGACCACCTAAAAGCTGGATGGATTGTCAAATTTTTTCAAAGGAGTCTACTTTTATGATTATCTAAAATCATTGACAAAATTCTATGTTTGCCAATTCAAAGGCAGGCTGGATTAGGGTTCCTGAAAACACTGGTCATAAATTGACTTAAAAGGAATCTATTTATCTCCTAAGGACATGTGAGAAATCATATTGTTACACCAATGATGTCTTCCAGTTTTTCTGTATATGCTGTTTTGTTCATCACTACAGTCACATTGCCTTTGTCAGCTGATAGTATGATGATGATGTCATTCCTCTGTAAGGTTTTGACTGCCATCCTCTCCAGTTTTGTCATGTTTGATCTGGGTGACTTGGCTTTCTCCAGTATCTATCCCACTTTCCATCTTTGATCATCCACCTGAGCCTGTGGAATATTCAAAGCAATTTCCTTGATCCGGCAATGATGGTCAAATATGGTATCTGCTTGATGGTTTTTGCAAAGTTGAGACCCTTGTTCAGTACTAACTCCTTAGAGGCATTCAGCTGGTGTTGACTAATGTTGATTACTGCCTTCATTGAGGGGTAATAGACCTTGTGCATCATCTTTTGATCTTTCAGTATTTAATTTTTATACTTGGTGGGCCTTGACTACATTGAATTTGTGTTTGAAGGATTTATCCAGATCATGCTGAATCCACTTTCAGTCTTTTTCGTCAGTAATTCTGTTGAAAAAAGTCTTGAGCCTTTGGGAGATATCAGATTACAGTTTTTGTTTTATCCAACGATTGTACTGGATTCTTTCTCAATCAAGGGCGTGTCCCATATTTTCTGCAATGAGATGGGCTCTACTTGAATTAACAGAAAGTCTTGGTACCAAGCCTGAAGAGATGAGTTGTAATTCCCGCTGTCGCGTAGGAATGTTAAATGGTTCAATATTCTGGTGAGACTTTTCTAACTGTCTCCATATTTTCAGTATATTAGATCCATACTGATCCTTCAATATCTGTTGGTGGATGACCAGAGCATGCAACGGGCAAAACATCATGAATATGGCAACAAAGATGAGGACAACAATTCAAACAATGTAAACAATTACAATAGCTCATCTCAGAAATATAGACAGATAATATTGGAGATGTTAATAACACTTCTCAAAGTTGGATACAATAAGTAGTTATCTCCAACTTGACTCTAATGAATTTCACTCAGGTATAAAAGTTTAAATGTCATGTTTCTTCAGGACACAGGTGATCACGACTCTCCAAATATGACTTCTTTATTATCTGTGAATTGTCATACCTTCTTGAGCAAGATAGTGAAGTGGTTTTCCCATTGCCATCTCCACAGTTTGGAAGTTTTAAATAAGGGATGCTTTTTTAATAACATCTCCCTTTATGATGTAAGTGATTATGACTCTCCAGAGATTCATTTACCTATTATCTGGGAAATGCCAGGACTAACCCTAACCCTGCCTTTTCTATAGTTTTGGAAATCAGAGACTTCCATCTGTTAGACTTGTTGCCACCCAAAAGACATTTTTCTGAAAGTGAATGCAGCAGACTAAGCTGGGATTTGAACTGAAATTTTTCATTCCAATTTCCATGCCAGTAACTACTACAGTGCCTACATTTCCCCTGAAATATATGTATAAACAGCAAAAAGAAGATTGTATGGTGCCAAATTCTAAGTAGGATTGAGACCAGAGAATTTTGCTTTATTTTTTCTCAACATTTCACTCTAAGCAAGGTGATAAAGCCACTAAGACACAAAGGGTACTTAGAGTGTAGGAAAGAAAGTGTTATCAAGAAGAAAGGACAATAAAAACAGAACAGCATTCAAGGAGACAGATAGCAATTGATGTTGCATTTAAATTTTTGAAGATTGACAAAAAATCAAGAAGCCAGAAGAGAGTTCCACAAGGGAGATGTGTGAGAAGAAACTATTAAAATAGAACTTATAGTTACATCTTTGCAGTTTCAACAGTAAAATGGTGACAGCTGCTAATCTAGTACAACACTTTGTGAAATTGAGGTACCAAAACTGAAAGCTCATTGGAAAAATTGCTATAAAAATATTTATAGAAAAGGCACAGGGAAGCTATGTTATGATGGTAGGACTGTGACTGAAGCCAAGTTGCCAGGTCAGGACAAATAACATTGCAGATTCTTTGAATTTTATTATAAATCTATTGATCAATAGATTTTTTTAAAGCCAGAAAAAAATTTTAGATTGTAAGAAATTTTTGGAGATAATGATTTACTGATACAAGTCATAGGTGGATAAGAAAGAAGTGTTGAATTCCTACCTTTCCCAAAGGTATTTGCATATAAATGAATATAACAAACCTGATGGAATTGGAATTTGGTTCTCTGATTTCCAATTCCAAGCAAGTTATCCATTAACCAACCTTCACATCCCAGTTTACAGCACCTGATATTTCCAAGTGGTCACTTATTTAGGTACTGACCAGGTTTGACATTGCTTAACTTTGATGATCATACAAGAACCAGTGTTTCAATGTGATATAGCTGTAAGCCTTTCAAGGATCTCTAGATACATAGCAGAAGCACCAGACCAGATGTAGCAGCAATATTCAATGCACGGACAAATCGTAGACTTCTGAAGATGTTAGAGAGTTGTGGCACATGTCATGGTTGTTATTAGAAAGAGGCACCAATGACAAGACAAGTCGGCTAGCTTCAGATTTTGAAAGAAAAAAAACATTTATTCAGCTCTTTCTTATTAACATTTATGAGAAGCACTAAGACAGTCAAATCATTAAACCATTTATATAAATTATCAGGTAAAAATATCTAGCAGCTAAATCAGATACAGTTCTCAGTGCCACCTGACGGACCTTTCCTCCTTCTCAAACTAAAGAGGTAATCTTGAATTATATTCAAAATCTATTAAATTTAATTTAAATGATGGGTATCACTGTCAGGTATTTGGAGTGGGGCAGAATTACAGGGATTGCCAGAGGTGATATTTTCTATAGATAAGCTCTTTGAAAGTAAGTCAGTTTTACAATTCCATTCACACAAAAAAAAAAAATTTTCCAGTGGAACCAAAAACAAATATACTTTCTGTCATCTACAAATCTTATAGAATGCCAACAATGCAGAAAAAGAAAAATACAATTTTAAATTTAGTCACAAGCATAAAATATGAATATTCTAACCTAAATAAAAAGGAAAAAAATTTACCAACATCGACAAATTATTAAATGAGATTCGGCACTCCCAAACTTCACTTACATAAGAAACTTTTTTTTTTCCATTTAACATTTAATAGAGTCATTAAAGATTTTACAAATAACCGTGAAAAACATTACCTAATGTTTTTATTACATAACGCAAAAGATCAGACATTAAATAACATTAGCTCTGTATTTTTTCTATGATAAAATGATCAAAAAATAAAATGTAATATACTATATAAAGGTAAAAGTTTGAATATATAATCACACAAAATAATATAATGCCTCAATATAAATCTCTATATACAAAGGACAGTGCCCATTACTTTGTAAAGCACAAAACATGCCACGCTATAATAGAAGAGATATTGACTCACAGATGATTGCTCCTTACAAAGAAATTAGAATATAAAGTAAATAAAACATTTTAAGAAAGTAAATATCAGTAACAGTTGTGGAGAAATGAACTTTTTTTGCCAGTTTTGTGAGTCATTAAGATCCTATAAATGGGAAATTTAATACCTTATCACAAGAGTAAAGTTTTGTAATAGAATCAGCTAGATTTTCCTCCATATTAATATGTCACCTCTGGAACATATACACCTGGGAAACATCAAAGGCAACATTAGTTTGTATTATACAGCATACATTTCAACACATCAAAAACCAAACTCGTACTGTTTCATCATCACCAATTGGACCCCAAGTTTTCTCTAGTCATGACAAATGAAGAACCATGTTTTGAATGTCTATTGGGTCTAAAGTTTCCTCCAGACTTTGTGGAATTACCATTTACTCCTGCTTCAATAGTAAACCTGATCAGTTTGTATGAATTTAAGCATAATGCTAGACTGGCAGCGAGACCTCATCAAATTAAATTTGAGCTAGCTAAATGTAACCATAAATTCTATACTAAGTTTTTTTTCTCGCACTTGTCATCTGTGGAACTCCCTCCCAGCTCCATGCTTTCCACCCAAATTTAATCTGCAAAAGTTTAAATGCAATTTCAATCCCTACCTACTGTCCTCCAGATTGAGCTTTTCTCTTTCTAATCATTATTAATATTTCTGTTCCTAATTCTTCCACATCCTGTAACCCCTTACTTTGGTTGATACTAATTAAACAAAAAAAAAAAAACAATATATATATATATATATATATATATAAGCTATAACAAAAACAAAAAAAAAAAAATGGTTCGCTCAATATCACTCCAGAAAGTATATCACATCTACCATATAAGAGTTAGTTTTAACCAAAAACGGACTATTGCTGGGCAAGAGCTACTCAATCGTCACTTTCTAACTTTGATAGATTTATGCATTCTTGTGGTGGCTAAGGAGAGGCTCCACTTAGCTCTTACCCAGTTTTTCCCCAGACATAATGTTTCAAACCTATTGCTACTTTATCCCTATTTCTATGGCAAAAACTCACCTCCATTCTTTAGTTGCACACCAGTTCAGACCTTTACTGCTAGGCCATTCCATTCCACTATGACCGAGTTGAATCACTTTCATTTTCACCATATCCCAAATGTTTCAACTCAGACAGCTACCCACAAGAACTGGTATTTTGTGGAAAAGGCTCCTGTTGGGATGCTTCTTTGAACACTACAATCTTAACCTCTTCAACTCAAGAGTTTATCATTGTCCATCCTCCTTATCCTCATAATCTTCACTTCTTACCAACTCTTTTCATATCATACATTTCATTCATCATAACAATTTTAAAAAACCCACTTCAGTAATGTAGCCTCCCTGTGCCTTTTCTGTAAATACTTTTATGATAATTGTCCTGATGAACTTTCTTCTATGGTACAGAGACTTTAGGAATTTAAATGCAGTACTAGATTGGCAGTAAGGTCTCATCATTTTACAGTTGAAATGGTTAGCTATAACCATAAGTTCCATGCTAACAGTTTCTTCTATCACACTTCTCAACTGTAGAAGTCTCTTCCGGCTTCTTGCTTCTCAGTCAACTTTGATCTTCAAAAATTTTTTAAATATTTATTATTTTCAATCAGGCTAACTCAGACATACAAGAGTATGACATCAACCATCATGGTCTTGCATCAAAGGTCAGAAGGTAATTAGGGTCACATTCTTTGTCATAACTGGTCAATGTAAGTGATTGCTGGGTGAGCAACCATCCTTGCTCCATGGCTAAGTGTCCAGAGCAATAGATACACTAGCTAACAGTAGATTATGTGGGAGTTGTTGTTTTGCTTGTGTCCTGTAAAACCTATTCTGTGTAAGATTATAGAAATATCAGGGATGGGTTCATAAGAGCTGAGATTTAGTTGGATATTGTTACCAGGAAATGTTAAGTATAGCTCTCAGCATCCAAATGTAGATTCCATCAAGCTTAGACTCGAGGGGTTTTAGTTAATGCTCAGGTTTTCCTCATATTCTCACATACTCTATAACCATTTGCATCTTAGCTTTATTGCCTTACTTGAAACGATTAAAAAGAAAATCCCCCCTACCTAGAGTGACTCTTGTGCCCTGTATTAGGTGAATATTACTATAAAAAATTAATTCAGTTCTTTCCTTTGCATCTATGGATGCACAAAGTCAGCACTGTAAGTGCAAGAGAATCTTTCCACCATTCCATTCACTTCAGAATGATGCACATTATCTGGTTGTACTAAAATTTTATTAAGTGACAGAAAAATCTGATTTGTCATCATCTGTCTATGGTAACAACAGCTGGGATATTGAAACAAGATACCCATCCAGAAATAAATGTTATTAGTGTATTATATACGGAAATGTCCGTCATGGGAAATGCTTTGCACCAGTAAGAAATAGATGTCAGTAATAAGCTTTATTCTTTACAATAAGGTAGGGGGTCTCTAATATTAATCTGCACTTGAGTGAACTGCTCATTAGGTGACAGAAAAGAATGATGGGGTGCACAAGTAGGCCTTCCTAATTTACCTTTTTGACATGGAATACAGGTCTTGTCTAAAATTGAATAGACAACTTCATGCATAGCCAAGCCAATCTTCCCATGACTAGCCTTATGGAGGTGTTAGCACCACGATGAGACATGCTAGAAAAAGCTATGTCACAAAGATTCTAGAATAAAGGAACAGTCAACCAGTATTGGTGAGACACAATTTCTATCAGTTTCAAGGATTAAGAATTATTCAAAAGAAATGATCGAAACAAATGACTGCAACAAAACACTTGTGTTCATATTCTGCAGTTTGTTCCAGCATTAATGCAAATCATATTTCTTAAATTATGCTCTAGTTGGCTGAATGCATTGTGACAAATTTTTAATAATAGTTCAGCATCACTGGAAAGTACAACAATGTGCAATGTCACTTTTGAAAATGTCTGATAAATATTGATACCAATTTATTTTAAATCAGTTAACATTGACTGAGATCATCATCTGAAAGTGCATGTAAATCATCATCATCTTTCAAATTCTTGTGGTTCACTATTGTATGATTTGTTTTCAAGTCATATCACTTTCTTAAACTTCATAAAACCTTAATGTACAACTCCTAAGTGAAATGTTTTCATAGATTAATTATCTCCTTTGTTCTTGCTTTCCAAACTTGAAATAAAACAACATAAACTGTTGTATACACAATGCATTCCAACATTATGTGCAAGTTGCTTTTTGGAAATTATCCTCAGCATGTATTGCCACAAATTTTTAATAAAACATTAATAGCATTGACATACATCATGGTGTGCAATGTTAAATGGTTCTGAACAGTAATAAACAACTGGGAGCCATTTTGGTGCTATCACTACTTTTCCAGCATTCCAAATTGTACACAACATGGGCTGTAAAACATTTTTGAGCAACGATGAAAAAAGTAAAAAATTGTTATGGTGAAAGACACCTAGTCTATCGATAATAGACTCTCCCATCTATTATAAGTAGGAGTCAGTAGGAGTCGAATACGAAAAAGTAGTCAGCTACCACAACTCGATTACTCTGCGTAATACTTATTATAACAAGTTCCTAACGTTTTTGTATGTTGAACCTATTTAGGACGAATTTAGTCCAAATACAGACCCACTGAGGAAATAACTCTACAACTACTTTTTCGTATTCGACTCCTACTTATAATAGATGGGAGAGTCTATTACCGATAGACTAGGTGTCTTTCACCATAACAAAAATGTAGAAATGCTTTATGATCAAAAAGTAACAAAGTATTCACTGGATCTTAAGCTGATCAAAAATCTTCGGGGTATTATAAAGAGACAGCTTTATGAGAGTGGAAAACAATTTTTCTCCAAGTATGAACTTTGGGAAGCAAAGTTGCATGTTTATGAAATTCTTACACCTGAAGAAATTCTGAATTTAATATCTTCTATGGAAACTAGACTGCTTGAAGTCATCATCAAAATGGAAATTATATAAGCAAACAATCTTACTTTTATATTGTGTTATTTGACCCAGCTTGTAATAATTTATTCCAAATCTCAGTTCTATGAATAAATCATTGTTGAGTTTGGTCAGTGTCATTCTTTAATTATCATGCTATCACTTTAAATTGATTTGTTTCACATATATAAAAATATAAATTGGAATGGCTGAAATAATCATATTTTGTACATTCCAGCATAAATTAAATTCTATATTTTAATATAAGTCTAAGTTTTGTGATGTTCCATATAAATATTTGACCAACATTTGATGATTCTAGGAGGTTTAATTTCCTAATTATCATCATTTAAAAAAAAAAAAAATATTGGAATGCATATGTATGATGTTTTTCTGCTTAAGGAGAAAAGACAGACGAAATTTCTGCCTGTAGATACTTAATTACACTTAGAATAATGTCACCTTGGTATTAAACTGGGAGTGTTCCAATAAAACTCTTAGAAATCTTGTTACACATATCAAAATACCATATAAAGAAGTCACCCAATATTAGTTAAACTTGTAGTTAGGCAAAATGCATATCACATCTGGAATTACCAATTACTGGAATGACTGGTGGTGATAAATATATCTTACCATCCTAATATATCCATGATATAGTAACAAAATTATGTAGATGTGGCAAGAAAAACCGGTATATGTCTCCCTCTCTCCCTATATATATATATATATATATATATATATATATATATATTACAGGACTTGTGTTAGTCCAGCTATCACATAATCTAAAATAGCCATGCATTAACCGATCAAAACCAAATGTTGGTGGTACAAAGTACAGTTGGTTTTACTAAGATGTGTAGCTTAGTACAATAAATTTTAATTTGTTTTTAAAAAAAATGTAGTTTTATTATTTAAGATACAAAATACACCCACTATTTTTTAAATAATTTAATGATTAAAATAAATATTTATTTAATAAAAATGCAGTATTGTTTTTTGCATATTTTTTCTTTAAGATTTTTTATATTTCATTGATTGGTTCGCAAATCTTGTAAATCTCAACAAAAAATGTCAACAATACTGTGAAGATTTCAACATGCATCAACATGTTGCAAAGAAATTCTGGTGTATATAAAATTTGAGAGAAAACACTTTAGCAACATATTTACAGAAACTAACATTAGGCAATACTTTCTTTATGTAATAAACTGAATACAGGTAGAAAAGTGAAATGAGGTCTTACTGGTGAGTTGACGTGGTCATACATTGTGTCAATAAGGTGGTCTCAGATATGAATGGTGAAAGAAATTGAGGTCTAAAATAGTTGTTTCAAGAAATTGGCATGCCAAGTTCATGTCTTGTCACATGGCACATTTTACATGTGTAAAGCCAAAGGTAGATAAGTACTTTTTGTAACACTACACACCTGTTACTGCAATTATAGCTATTGACTATTGATTCAGTAGACCCTGCGAGGGCAATTCAAAACCATTGAAATTTGATGTAAATGATTTCACACAATCAATTCTAGTTGATTCCTAGGCATTTGACAAATGATGGACAGTATATATTTTGTCATCAGAAATTGTCATCTATTTTGGATGACAGGAAAAGATATTAACAACACTTTCAATCATTCTGGAAAAAAAAAGAAAAAAAGAACTTCCTACATCAGTACAGCATTCTATTGTATGTGTGCAACACAAATTTGTAGCACATGACATGGTAAGAAAATAGCAAGAAGGTTTGCATTTAGTAACATCCTTTGCTATAGTGGAACATTGGTTACCTTAACATCAATTATCTAAGAAAGATTTCAGGATCCTGTGAATATTTAATTTCAAGACTTTGTCCAAAGTACAAATCTGTTACAATTGATGATGTTTATTAAGTCATTGTGAAAAGAAACAGATGAAAGACTAGATGACAATCAACAATTTTAAACAAATAATTTTAATTAATACAAAGGATTTAAAACCATAGCAAAACCTATAGTAGTGTTTCAGTGACACTATGGCTTTATCTTGAGTATGTATCAGTTTAAAGTGATGGAGTATAATCATGTCCCTATGTCTGTGAAAAGAAAGTGAACACCATTGATGATCAGAGAGAAATAGCAAAATTTTACAGCACTGGTGAAATTTGATTGATTAACGGATTTGTTTTTTTTTTAAGGCTTATAAACCTTTTGTAGGTTTTTAAAAGCCAAAACATATTTTGGGATTGTGAAAATAATTTTTTTTGCAAGAGAATATGGTATTAACACTTCTTGGAGATAATGATGATTTTCAGATACATGTTTTACTATTTTAAGCCATAGATGGGCATAAGAAGTGGCTTCATACCTTTATGAACCCAACTGAAATTCAAACTTGGCTTTTCGGATTTCTCATTCCAAGCCATTATCCATTACATCACTTGCATGTTCAAACTTACAGCACCTGGTATTCCCAAGCAATCACTCATCTCGGGATTGACAAAGCTCAACATGACTTAACTTCAGTGATTGGATGAGAACTGAATATTGCTAGAAGCCATAATCTTGGTGAAAATACCATATAATTTATAAAAAAGGGACAACATCAGAAAAGCAAGACTGTTGATTGAGAAATTTATCAATCAAAGTGACACTTCTTTTATGTGTGGTATCCCTTCAGAATGTGGTCGATCATGGCTCTCCCCAACTTTCTGTCCCAATTTTGACTTGCTAACATCCATCTTTGCCCCTACTCTGACATACTTTCATACAAAATGACATTTCAAGTACATTAAAAAAAATTAAATGTAAAGATAACCAATTTTAGTGGTTTTCCCAACAGCATGAAAAAAAAGAAAAAAAAAAGGAATCCGACATTTGGTCAGATGTTGCAAGAAAATGCTACACATTTCCTGGAATTAATCCCGGCTAGAAGCACTAGGGTGGGAGCTAATGATGATTTGAAGCAGGAGATAATTAAGATTAAACTGTGAAAAATTCAGAAATTAATTAAACACCAAGGAGAATAAGGAAAAGAAAGAACAGATTCAAAATGATAATTAGAACCTACGAGTCAGAAGAACAGGGACAAAAAAGAACAGATTCAAAATGATAATTAGAACCTAGGAGTCAGAAGAACAGGGACAAAAAAGAACAGATTCAAAATGATAATTAGAACCTATGAGTCAGAAGAAAACTCTAGGAAGATTTGAACCTGAAATATACTAAGTAGAATTCATTAAGATTTACTGATAGCTTTCCATAGATCCTATTTTATTTTCATTATCTGAGAATTACCAGGAAAGATATTACAGTGGTTTCCCACTGCCTTCTCCATGGTTTTGAATTCAGAGTTTTCCTTATCTTAGACTTGTTGCAGGAGATCCCAACCTGCCCTGCTACTTAACACACAATTGGTAGCCAGGGAAGATCTGGTTTATGCTTTTCTTAAGATTATTTGTGCTAAGGTGAACACAATAGATTAGGATAGAATTTAAACTCTGGCTGCTAATCCCAATTTCCATGTTTATAAGCATTGCACTACTTATGAATAAAACCAAAGTGTATAGCAAAGTTATTTCTGAGATAGTTCCTGACATTGTCTTTTAGCATTACTTATTTTATATCTAAAAATTTTTACACTAAATTCATTATGAAAAATATTTAAAAAAAGAACATGAAAGTAAACCAGAAGGATCTGCAATGCAATCAATCCTAACCTGGCATCTTGACTTTAGTCACTTTCTCACCAATGTGATATGGCTTCCCTCTGTCTTTTCTATAAATATTTTCATGGCAACTGCTCTGATGAGCTTTTTTCCCCCTGTTGTCCAGAATACATTAATTTAACCATACTACTAGATTGGCATCTCAGTCCTACTTGTTCACTGTTGAAATAGCTAAATGCAACCGACTCTTCTACTCAACAGTTTCTTTTCTCGCACTTCTCACCCGTGGAACTCCCTTTCATTTACTTTCTTCCCTAATAGCTACAATCTTCAAAAATTCAAATGCAACATCAATCGCCATATTCTGTCTTATTGAATCCCATTCATCTTTTGTCCTTTCCTCAATCCTCTTTATACTCGGTCTTCTCTTTCACTCCCTGCAATCCCCTGTACACTAGTGGTGTTCTTGGTTTGCTTGGGGTAAAATGATTTAAAAAAAAATAAAATAAAATAAAATAAAAAGTACTAAACAGAACAGTATTTTTCAGATAAATGTAAACTTTATCTTGGTATTTGACAAGCAAACATGTCTCATGTTACTATAACAATGGAATATCTCATAAGTTGTCAGGAGAAACATCAATCCAACTGACTAATGATAGTGTAGCATGTGGCTCACCCCAGTTGATGCTAGAATAGACTTTGCATTCAGTGTCTATTCAGAGAAGCAGGTGCAAGGATGACCTCCTAGTCACCAACTGCATATCTACACTTCACAGGATGTAATCAACTCAACTGTTTCCAAGATGTGCACGTGTGGGAAAGAACTTTATGATAGATATACAAACACTCAGCCTAGTGAAGAGCTTCTTAGATTCACACCAGAATGTAGGGTCCACATTTGGAGAAGGCCCCAAAGCCACACACCCACTGGCTGATGATGATTGACAAAGTTCAGAGTAAATTAAACAGTCATGTTACATATGAGAGATTGTCTTCCGTTTTCATTGGTATTGCATGATGTTATTATTTTAACCCAGCATTAGTCATATGCAGTGTTTTGTCACCCCAAAATTCTTAAAGTACTCTTAATTCTTAGTTGGCAACTTGTTTCTTTTGTTCCTTCTCTCTACTCTCCTGATTCAGTGAGGATGTATAACACATGTTTGCGGCACAGTTGTCATGTGAGGCAGACACCAGGGAACTTTCCATTTTCGGAAATCCAAAGAGTGTCTAATTCAGAGTTAATGTCTTTTGTTGCTGAGCATATTAATGAAACATATTATTATTGTAGAGAACGGATAAACAATACATGGTTGGTGAGTGCACAGTGTGTATATATATATATATATATATATATATATATATATATATATATATCAACTCCTCTTGTAACATCTTGAGCTTGCCAAGGGAGTATAAAATGCACATTTTCACAAATAATAATTGCCGACCACCTGCTGATTGCATGAAAACTCATTAAACTTAATTGTGGTCAGCCACTGTTCACCAGGAATTTATTATTTAGAAATATTAAGTCTCTGACATTTAACATAAGATTGAGTTCTTTTACTCTGGTGTGCCTTTGTGACAAACTCCCTTAGTGTAACACTTTTCGCCACTGCCGCCTACACCCAGTAATGTAACCATGTTTAGTGGTCTCGTCCTCAGGGTCTTAGGATGACGCTCTAACCACTGGCTAACTCTGTACTGGTCAATGCTGATGCTGATCCAAGCTAGTTGTTGGTTGCTGGCTGCCTCAATCCACACCATCTCTGCCAATATCATGTTCTTGATATCAAAACAGAAGATCAAATGTCGTCGTAGTCTTGCAGTACCAGTCAAGCCATGGCAGGTGCTATATTAAGGAAAAATATCTTCACAATGAAAAAAAAAAACAAAAAAAAAAAAAACAAGAGATTCATAGGGTTAATCTTCAATCTGGTTTATATAGCTCTTGGTACAACACAAATTATTCTTTCCTGTATCAATCTCTCTTGTGCCACCAAGCCTTGTCTAAACTTCTGGAAGGCTGGATTCAAACTCTTGGAATCAGGAATTCTGGTTGGCAGCTGGCATGGATTTCAGAGGCATTCAATGTGGGACTGCAGCCCAAAAGTCTATGAGCAACCCAAAGTTATCTGCTTATATACAATTTGACCTAAAACTGGCATGGGACAAAAGAGTTCTTGGGATTCATTAATTCTTTAATTTTCACAATAATTTTAACAAAGGCTTTCTAAGTTCTCTACTTCTGCTTTCTTAACTTTCCAAATTTGAAAAATTATCCACCTTCTTTGGGAGTAGTCACAGAGATTGCTCTTTCCTTAACTCCAACATGCTTCATTTCACATCTTTCACTGTTACTAGGGCTAAACTGTACCTTCCTCCCTCCTTCTAGGTACTCTGCCCACTTCTCAAGGTACATAACTGTCTTTGCGACAAATCTAATTTTGGAAATGATTAAGAGAAAAGGTGCGGTTTATTCTCATTAATTTCAATTCCTTGAATCTTTTTGCACAAACCAGAACACCTTCTTCGCACGACATGTTTGATCTTCATAACCTAAATCCTAAGAAAAAGGGTTTATTCCTTGTTTTTGTCAAAGAAAATATAATTCTCATCTGCTTCTCTTTACATTAATGTGTTTTTCTAATTTTTGCAGAAAGAGATAAACTTATTTCCCAATATGTTTTTGTCAATGAAAATATATTTGTTTACCTAATTTTTCAAAAAAAAAAAAAAGAGACCGTTTTCTATTCCTGAGCCAGTCACCCTCTCAATGAAAACACAGGTCAAACCATGTGCCTGTTATGAGCAGGCTCAATCTCCATTTCTGGATTCGTTTTCGTTAATAAAAATATAATTCTTATCTGCTTTTTTGTTCAACAGTGACATGCGTTTTCCTAACTTCCCAGGAAAGAGATAAAATTGTTCTCCAAATCTGTTTTCCTCTGCATGACAGACTCTTGATAGATAAGAAAAATAAACTTTAGGAGAGAAGAAATCCAGACAGTTCCATTCTCACCAAGGAAAATGTCTCCTCTCTATCATCCACAGCCTAGATTTCATTTGGGACTCTTCTTTGCCTGCTTAGAATTAATGTTTAACCATCTCATCACTTCAGTGTCACATCAGGAACTGCTAACTTGATATTTCATTTAAATAATACAACTATATAAATCCTGGCAGGTAATTGTTAGTGTTATAGTGTAATAATCAGTAATATGATAGATTAAGTTTCAGGTTTTCCTTTGCAATACAATGACAATAATATTACAATAACATAAGAATTTAGGAGTGATGGCAAATTAAACCATTTATTTTAGGGTATTCTTTATTCCTTTGTATTAGATGAAATTATTGAAACAGAATTATATAGAAAATGAAAAGTCATGATGTAAAATTATATCCAATATATATTAACACTATTCCTTTTGCCTGGTCGTACCAATATTGAGTAGGAATGAGAGTTACGAACACATCTCTAAGTCTATATACAGACATTAATTTTGGTCTGAAATAATCAGCATCTTGTTAGAAACAAAGAAAAGAGTACTTAACTGTTATGTAATATTAGTACTCTAATATGGCAGTGAATGCTGGACAATCTCTTCAAAGATGAAGAACAGACTTGAAGAAACAGATATGTGGTTCTACATAAGAATGCTGAGAATACCATGGACTGAACATGTGAGCAACAACAAAGTTTTAGAAAAAATGGAAACAAAAAGGACACTTACATTAAACATCAGAAAGATGGAGTTGAAATTTCTAAGGTGCATAATGAAAAAGGGGTTGGAAAATTTGACACTCACAAGACATATTGAATGCAAGATGCAGAGGAAAGTAGCACATAACCCCTGCCTAATGAACTTGTGTAAATGGTTGGCAGAGGAGGGATTAGGTGAGATAGCAAAAAGACAAAATTTACTAAGACCTATAAATGAGAGGAAATTATGGAGAGCCATGATCACCAAAGTCCTAAAGAGACACAGCATATAGAAGAACATTTTTCTAAATTAATTAACTCTAAGAAAGGCAATAATGCCACTAAGATGCAAAGGGCTACTGGAAGTGAAAGTGAAGGAAAAGACTTTAGAAGGAACTGGAAACCCAATCCTAAAAAGCAAACAAGAGATTAACCTCTACTCCTGCTCAAAAGGACCAAGGAGAAGTGTGAACCAGATAATAGGTGAACCTATCTACTCCTATGAAATTAATGTAGAAACATTGGGTTATGTGGGCTGAAAAGGAAGGTGATTATATTGAAAAGTAAATATTGACACAAAAGCCTTTTTCTGTGGGTAAATATGTTGTTTTTGTTATGTACATTGGCATTCACCAAAATGATGTGGAGTCATTACTCACATCATAGCAGCAGAAATTAGCCTCGTGTTCATGGAGATAAAGCATACTCAACAGGAAATAAAATGTACAGAAGTAACAGGAAAGCATGGTAAATTGTATATTAATTTCATACAATTTATAATTTTGTGTGTATTGGTGTGTGTATTTTTTAGGTTACAATTGTTTTATGGTACATGTAATGAGAGGAAGAAGTTACTTCATATTATTACATGTCACATCACAGAGAGAAGTCAGACACATGTTGCCTGTATGGTGAAGAGATTGAAGTTAACATATTTTGGCAGGATGTCCGTATTTCCAGCATGATAAGAGAGTTTTTATTATTTTTAATTTTTCTTTATTTTAAAAACAGTTAAAATGTTATCGTTTTATTTTATTTTATTTATAATATTCATTATTTTATTTTTATTTATTTATTTATAATAATAATGTCCCTACATATCTGACAATATGATCAGATAACATTTAAATAATTTTGCAACTGTATTGAGTATTTGCCGCCTGAGTAATCAAAGAATTTGAACTTTACAGTTAACTCTATAATAATACATAGAAAAATATTCCAGTTTCTAAATAATTATAAGTAAAAATATCTAAAGAAAGCTAACATGAGCCATACTGACAAAAGATTACAGAAATAAACACGTAATTTTGCAATTGTGTTGGCAGTATTTTCTGCATGAGTAATATAGAATTTTATTTATACAATTAATTCTCTTGTTGTCTGGGAGAAATAATTCCACTTTTTTTTCTTCTTTTTTTTTAGATCATTAAAAAGTCTAAACATTCAAAGAAAGCAACCTTGAATCAATAAATAAAAAGTAAATATAATTGTATTTGAAACTTGTTTGCCTCCTACTTACCAATAGGATATTTTCTTGGTATAGTAACAAAAGGCATGTTTGTTTATGTACTTAATGGAACCCTAACCAACAGAATATCTCACTAAATCTGGGAGACCAGGTTGCATGACCAATAGTCATATTGCATTTTTACAATATAGATTACAAGCCATATCTTGAAACCTTATATATTAAAAACATTGTACGTTGCATTCTATAAAATAAAAATTAACTTCCAATTTTCTGAATATAATCTTCAATTCTACATTTGCTGGCATTGAAAAATTTTGAGGAAGAAGGAAAAAATGGGTGACTTTGGACAAAAAAAAAAAGAAAGGAAAATGGGGTAAACAAATAGGAAATTGTGGAAAAATCATATTTAACTATTAAGATTATTTGGGGGTTGTGGATGAGTAGAGATGTTTGGCATGCCATCAAATGCATTAATTTAGCAACTGTTTCCTTTTCATGTTTCATACTATTTAAACTGTCCATTGTCATAAACAGAAGTGAATGTGGTATAGCAGGGTGTCAGTGTGGGAAGAAGGATTTGCCTGTACTGTTCAAATTCCAGTAAAAGGCCATCATATTTCTTTTCCATTCCTTTCTTTAAAGCCAAACAGTGCCTTTAAGATATCTTTTCCCAAAGAGGCAATTCAGCTGAAAAAACCTGACCACCAATATAGTGTGATTATTCAAGATGACAATGCTAACCCTCACATTGCTAATATGAAAAACATGCAATTAAAGAACACAGTTTGGAAGATCTACCACACCCACCATATTCTCCTGATTTAGTCCCTGCAGACTACTACCTTTTTTCAGTTGTTTTCTATCAATTTGAGGGGTGTATCATTCAACAACAATGTGGAGTTTAAAATGTGACTTGAATTTTTTTAGTCAAAACCTAGTGATTTCTACTGTAGAGGCATTGAATAGTTAATGGATCATTGACAGGTCATAAGTAATGTAATCAAACTACCAATCAAACTTCCTCACATTCTTTTTTTACTAATATTCACCCAATACAAGGCCCAAGAGGCACTCAAAGTAGAGAGTTACTGTGTGAAGTTATATTAGCATAACAAAGGGCCAGCATTAGGAGTATAGAGCTGAAATAGACTTTAGAAAAAACAGGAAGCCCAATCCTAAACAGGGAACAAGAGATAAACCTCTACTCCTATTTAAAAGTCAGAGAAGGAGTGTGAACTGAGTGAGAAGTCAACCTATCTACTCCTATTATTTATCTGAGGTATAATGGCATCGGGTAGCATAAGTGCTAATTAAGGAACAAGTAGAAATAGAATAATTCATTATTTTGGTATGCTGTTATTTTATTGTATATAAACCTATATAAAAATTCTCTATTTATAAATATTATTATATAATATTTTTATTTTGTAGAAGTTTATTTTACTGTTATACTATTTCATGCAGGTTTTTTATAGAATCAAGAAAGTCAAAATGATATTCAGTGCCCATAAAAAAATCGAAAAAGAATTTATGACAAATTTGTCTCCTTTATTTGTTATTTTTGAAAAAAGTTCAAAAGATGTTGAAAATGACCTACAAGACAATTTTTTTGAAAACAGGCAAAGATTAGTTTGTCGTTCCTAAATAAGGCTAAATCATCGGAGGCTTCACATCATAAAATTGTAAGAAAAATTCAAACAGAACTAAAGGACAATCATATAATAAAGAAATCTGCAATAGAAAAAAAGAAAGATTTATAAAATAACTTCTAATCTGTCTTGTATATAATTTTTGTCTCATCACAAAAATAATTTGTTTTTTTGTAATGGCATATTAACTCCTTATGGGTCATTTAATGCTGAAATTTAATTTTCTTGTGAGCTTTGAAGTAATAAAAATATGATATAAACTGTCATAACTGAATGCATCTCCATCTATAAAAGGCAGGATGTGCGTGTGTGTGTGTGTGTGTGTGTGTGTGTGTGTGTGTGTGTGTGTGTGTGTAACAAATGCACGGCCACAATTTGACTGATTTGCACCAAAATTTACATGCACATGCTCCAAGTTAGCAGAAAAGCCAAAACTGATTTTGCATTTCCCAACTCCTATCGATAGTGGAAATAATCAATTTTTTCATGCTTCTACGGCAGTTTTCATGTAGTTTGTGGCCATTTTCTACTGGCCACAGTGAGAGCCTATAGCTGGCTGCCACGAATAGGCAGGAAGATTCTATTGGTCAGTGTGAGAGCCAACAGCTGACTGACACGAATATTAACTAGCATGCAAAAAAAAAAAAAAAAAAATCAATAGCTGCATTCATCACAAGTGGGAAAAATTTAAATCTGCATGGCACTTTACTCCAATTGGCTCATTCTCTTGCTTAAACTCAACGTTGATTCTGATTCCGCAGAACTGGGTTGGGTGTGAAAAATTATTTGTTGTTAACATTCTTTTTTCATTCACTTTTTCCAGTTATGAGTCCTTTTTTAAAGCTGATCGTTTTGTGTTTATTCTGTTTAGTTCTTTTTTCGTAACAGATTTAATGTTTAGTATAGAGCTTAGAAAAAATTTGCAGTGTGAGATAGGCAAGAAGTAAGGCATGTAGCAACATCAGCACGGCAAAGGGCACTCCTTTAAAGGCAAGGGAGGGCAAAAATATTTTAAGTCAAGTGATAGCGATTGCTGTACGAGTTGTACAATTTTTGAATCAAGCACGGGCAACGCTGGGCCATGCTGCTAGTGATAGATAAAAGTCAGCTTTTGTACCTATATATGTTTGTGTGGACAGAATTACTAGAGGCAGTGACACATGTGTTTTTTATGTTGTAGTTTTGTTGAAGTTTTGGAGTACAGTTTGATTTAAGAAATTGTAGGATATTATATGGATTAATGTCATGAAAGAGTTCTTTGATATTCATGGTTTGATTTTGTTTAGAGGCACATCAACACCTTTATGGGTTGGGTTATTTCATGCCAAAATTAAAATATTTTGAACACAAGTTTATGGCTTCAACTAAATATATTTTGATTGCAATTGCATACATTCAACTAGATAAAATGTATTGTTGGTAATTTTCTTAATTAAAAATTATAATTGCTGGTATTTTTAGTATAAAAATGTATTTTTAGTATAAAAATGTATTTTTATACATTCATAGTGTATTGTTCACTATTTGGCCATAGCTAGGAGCCTAACAGCCAGATGTAGTTTATCATCATAGCCAGGACCTCATCACAAAAATAGATCTTCCATTGTAAAATTTGATAAGAGGATTATGGGAGATATTTTATTCAAATATTTTTTCCATTTTTGTATTTATAGAAAAACAAATTGGAAAGGTGATAGAATTTCTATAAAGGTAACTCGAAAAAATGTTTCCTTTTCTTCTTTCATGTTACCTTCAGTTCTTGCTGTCAATATGTCCTGTGAATGTTAAATTCTTCATTGCATCCTAGAAATTTCAACTTTTTCCAATTCTAAAGTATCCTTTTTGTTTTCAGTTTTCTTTAAAATTTCTCATTTCTAATATTAGGTTATTACGTATATTCATTTGTTTTTTGTTTTTTTCTGATGTTCTGCAAATGATCTTGAAGAAGAATCTTTTGTGGCATTTTTTGCTTCTTAGTAAATCTAGTCATCCTGGGAAAATTGTCTAACATTATTAAAATTTTAGTTTGGATGAGATATTATTTGAGATGGAATACCAAGTAGACAAGAATGAACATATTTGACATCTCTTTGCTTTTAATCAAATCTGTTAAAGACATTTGTATTGTGTACAGAGATGACTTCAGTGGCAGACATAGTAAACCAGAACCAGAGTCAAATAGCAGAAATGGCGAACAGGAGGACTTGCCTTATTCTCAATGAAAGAAAGTTTGTCTTTGTCTGGCATATAGGACTTCAAGTTGAGAGCAAGTACGCCGACCCATCAAAAACAGACCCTTCTCCTCCATTCCGAGGGGCCCGTATGTCTATAATCCAGGTGAATGATTGGTGATTCCCCATTATAAGTAGACCATCGTGGAGATGAGAGAGGTCTTCTGTCGGGGGGGGGGGGGGTACATCGTACTATACATACAGCTGTAGTAGGAGGAATGAATGACAAAGTGAACACAGGGAAGAGAACAACGATAAATACCAAGAAACTGGTGTCAAGGGAAGAAATGCCCAATCTAAAATTACGTCCCAAAACAGAGTTGCTGACTTCTTTTGACCGCAACTTTATTATTGACAGAATTGCACAGAAATGGTTTTCCCATTTCAAGGAGCAGAGTTCAGACTGAGACTATGTTCTGGTCACCCTGTTCAGTTTGATAAAAACCAATTACAAGTGCTGATTAAAGAAGAATGGCACCAGACTCCTTGGCAATTGGCTCAGGAGATGGCAAGCTCTCATATTACTGAAAAGACCTAACTGGTGATAGTGTGATTGTTCAACATGACAATGTTCCATCACCCCTTCACTAACATAACCAAACATGCAAGTAAAGAGTTTGATTAGGAAGTCCTGCCACACTCACCATATTCTCATAATTTAGCTCCTTCAGACTAACAGTTTTTTCAGTTGATTTCTAACAACTTGAGGTGTTTTCTTCAACAAGGATGTGAAGCTTAAAAGTGGCTTGATGAATTTTTTTAGTCAAACAGTAGATTATTGGTAAGAGGTCGTAAAAATTAAGGGGAATACATTGTTGAATGATTCATCAGAAGTATTAATAAATTATAAGTATTAAAATAAATTATTAAAAAAAAAAATTTATGTAACAACCAAATATTTTCAGTATCCTTCAGTAGGACATCTGTTACTTCAAGTCTCCTTTACATCTATGGGGGAAATTGTCCAGCATTCATCGTCATATAGGACAATAGATATTACAGAGTAGTTCAGTACTCTTTTCTAACAGTATTTGATTTCTTAATATTTTGTTTAATTTCTGGAAAGCAACTATTGCTATTGTAAGGTGCCTTTGGATTTTTATGCCACATTCACTGTCGTCTCTTACTACACAGATAATTAAATTACCGTACCTGCTTGATATTCATTTTGCTAATTCCTAGCTTACCTTTTTGGCAATCTCTTTCACCATTTTAGAAGTATCTCTTGCTGAAGACCAGATATTTTGTCTTTTTACAGTTAACAGTTCTTTCTTTCTTCTTGCTTTCCTTTACTAACTTGTCAGAGAGATCTTTCAGTTTTCCTTCTAAGTCTGCTGTCAACAGTGTCATCTACACATTTTGATATTATATAGCAGCTCAGTACCTTTTTTGGGTTTTGTTTCTAATGAAATTTTCCTGTTTCCTAATACTTTTAGTTTCTGAAAAGCATCTTTTGCTATTCTGACATAGTTAAAAGTATAGTATTTGCTTTTAACATTTATGAAAAAGTAGAAAGTTTGTAAATGTAATTAGTTCAGTTAGATTAAAAATGGATCCGACATAACAATCAGCGTATAAAAATAGAATGCTCTTGTAGTATGTCCCAATAAAAATATGAAAATAAAATATATAAACAAAAATAAAAAGAATTCCAATTAAAATAAGGCATTTGTATTTTCCTTTAAAACCCGTTATCTCTTTCTCTCAATATGCTTCTCTCTCAACTAATGAAAAGGCAAAGCTCAAAGGAGAAAAGATTGATCCCAGCCACAAAATGAAGGAAGTTTGCTGGAGCAGAGTCTACTAATTTGTGACTGAAAAACTACCAAAAATCAGGGAGGCTCCACACTAGGTTTCCAATATATAAAAAAGAAAATGAAAAAGAAAGGTGTCATATATGAATGAAAAGTGTCACTGTTGACACCAGAGTTTGAAGAATGAAAATGTAGACCACCATTTACTATAAATAGAGATATCATGCCACTGGTTACAGTTTAGGTATTGACTATTGTGCTAACCTGGATGTTAAAGTCAAATGTCCCATGTTTCAAGATGAATTAGTACTTTTCTTAGCAGCTCTATACAGTCTTATTCTGAGAACAAAAACTAACTTTTGAAAAACTAAATTTTTAATATACTTATTATTTAAAAAAATAAAGACATAGATAATTTTTTTTTTTTTAAAATCAGAAATTATCAATTGCAAGAACAGACTAGCATCCAGTAATGAGCTCAGAGAAACATGGTTCCAATTGTGCATAAATAATAAGCAACATCTGGTTTCAACAGGGTTTGGACAAGTCAGAACTGGATCAACTTCATAACAATCAGTAAAAAAATTCACAAATGTAGTTCTACACTCTAAAGAAGTTTTAAAGAAAACGAAAACAAAAGGACACTTTTTTTTTTAATCCCATCA
The DNA here is from genome assembly GCA_964036315.1 of Acanthosepion esculentum. Lineage (NCBI taxonomy): Eukaryota > Metazoa > Mollusca > Cephalopoda > Sepiida > Sepiidae > Acanthosepion > Acanthosepion esculentum. The sequence goes on from OZ038488.1 coordinate 47,603,546, forward strand.
CCCCATGCAAAGCAGTAAGGCCACTAAAGCACAAGAGGTTATAGAGTGGGAAAGAATAAGAAAAACTGAGAAATATTAAGGAGTGAGAACAAAATAGAAGAGTAATCAAGAACACAGTAGATAATGATCGACATTGTGTTTAAGATTATGAAGATCAAAGTTGACTGGAAAGCATGGAGCTTGAAGATAGTTTGGCAAGCAAGAAATGCAAGTAAAGAAACTGTTAGCATAGAACATACACATTAAATCTTAGCCAATTCAACTGTAAATTGGTGAAACCTTGCTGCCAATCTAGTACAGCACTTAAATCTATAAAGTCTAGATACCATAGCAAAAAGTTCATCTGAACAATTACTATGAAAGTATTTATAGAAAAGGCACAAGGAAGCTATGTTATGGCAGTGGGAAAGTGACTGAAGCTTAGATGCCAGGTCAGGATCAGTATTATTGCTGATTCTTTTGATTTTTATCAAGAATCTCTAAATATACAACAGGCGCACCGGCCCACTTAGAATCAGAAAGAGACAGGTGAAATTTCTGTGACACAATGAAATACAGGAGCTTGGAGAATTTAACACTCACAGGTCTTACTAAGGGAAACAGCAAGTAAACGTTATTCTAACAAGTCTGCATAAATGAATAGAAGAAAAGAGAGAGTTTGAGAGGAAGAGTAAGGAAACAATCATTTTGCTAAATGCTAAAAAGGATAGAAAGTTGTGAAGGGACATGGTACATAAAAGAATTTAATGTGGTTATCTAAAAAGATATTTCTGTTTATAAAAGGTAATGATGGATGTCACCAGAAAAAGATAGCATAATAATTGTAAGCATTTATTGTAATGTATTGGTTGCATAATATGAATAAAGAATGTGGTGAAACGGCATCATGAGAAAATGGATTTGACAGGCAGAGGAAATTTTGGCAGAGGCTGATGCATACACTACAGCATTTAGGAAAAATCTGAATCTATCCCTTCCACAAGTACAGGTAAAATTGTCGGCCTTTTTAGCTTTCATTGGCAACCAACTTCTGAGAATGTCAACTATGAAGTCAAAACTGTATCAGAAGCTTTGTTACCATTCCTAAAAACAGTCATGGTAATACACAATTTCCAAATATTAAAGAAAAGGAAGTTGTCGAGAGCCATGATTACCTACATTCTGAAAGTATATAGCAATTTAAGAGGTTACATATATTTATGTATGAATTACACTATTTGATATTGGCCAGCTATTTGTTTCTGAACTCACCCGTCTCCCAGGCTGGCTTGCCAATCCCTGTTGCAGATGCCTGCTCCAGCATATTTCTGGTTGTCAAACGCCAACAGATTTCACCTGTGTTTATACTGCAACTACACTGAGTGGACCTTAAAGTTTCTAGAAAAGAGCGCATTATCTGGCATTATCAACTACTGGAACAAGGCTAGTAGACTCAAACACTCAGTCACTTTCAAAAAGGTGCTACACACTGGAATCACCTCCCCAGTCCAATAGCATCAAGAAGTCACTTTTCAGACAAATCAAGCATGAGATTAAAACCTGGATCTCATGGTCAGAAAGCCAATGTTCTAACCAGATACTCTATGTAATATCCTAATTACAAATGGATTATATTATCAAAATAGTTGCCATATTTGACAGATATAAGATTCACTTTTTTTTCCTCAAAAATTAAAAATCTGATTTATGTACCCTAAATCTTATATATGAAGCCAAGTCCCTCTTGTCAGCTAATTTTAGCCCCAACACTCACTCACCATAGTCTAACTTTATCTCAGACAGTCTACTTCTGACTACAATTATATGTACATGACCAACATTATTATGACTTCTACTACTAATACTGTAAAAAGGATCATAATAACAAAGTACTAGTGATATTTGTTGGTACCAATTGATCTCAGCACACTCTTATAATTAACCAGCTACAAGCCACAGATGTGATGAAATTGACTCCAACTGGTGAGGTCATGAACATTTTATGCCCCTTGCCAGATTGTTACGCAACACATTTCTTACCCTTTGACATGTGCATAAATTATGGCAGAGTCAAGGGCAGACAACCAAGTTTTGTAATGCTATGTAACTGCTATGGCTGAAGTGCATTTATAATATTTTGTAATGTACTGAGAGCTATTTACATTGTTAAAACTATTGCCCTCATCTTTATTCCAAACCCTTTATTTAGTCTACAGGAGTAGACAGTTTTAATTCTACATGCCATGTCGGTTTTTTTTTGGGGGGGGGGAATATCTCCATATCAGTTAATTCTTTTTAGTAACTCAAATCTCCAAGTTTTTGTTTTCTCTGCTGTAGCCAGGTATTGAACTCAAATCCGCAAGTCAAACAACTTTTTGGATTACTTCAACTAACTCTTGTGACCTTGGGACATATATCTCCTGAAGAAGGCTAGAAAGAACCTACAACAGTCTGAACATGTAAATAGTTACAATACCTCATCTGAGAAATACATGAAAAACTTTTTTTTTTTCTGACAGAGTTTCATCTATGCAGCCATGTACATATACAGTGCTTCGTAAAGTCAAAGAAATATTTAAGGATTTTAATTTTTTTTTAGATCATCTGCACCTATGACAACCAAAATTTTCCAACTTCTTTTAGAATGCCATATTATTCAAAGCATGATATTCCAGGGCTATTTCTTTAATAAAAACCTAGCCATCTAAATCTGACATCAAATGCTTTACGCTGAAATGATAAAAAAGCTGGCCACATATATTCAGGAAATAGGCAATCATGGCTTTCCACAACTTCCTACCATTTGTCATTCTTAGTAAGGTTTTTTTTTTTTTTGCCAAAATCCCTGTTTTACCATTCATTTCCACAAGCTCATTAGGTAGGTTACTTGCTGCTTTCCTCTGTTCTTATTGCCTTCATCAATATGTGCAAAAGAAGGCCTGGAGAATTTGACACTCACAGGACATAAAGGCAAGAGATACAGAAAAAAAACGCCAAGTAACCGACATCTTGCTGTTATAAAAAAAATGCCAAAGATCATTTGTGAATATCTATGCTGATGGTACAATGATAAAAGTGCACCTCCAAAACTTGTGATGACCAGAAGAGATTGGCAGCTGATCTCTCATCCAAGCTAGCTCAGTGGGGGAAAAACTGGCTGTTTACATCCAATGCCTCAAAAACCAAACTAGTTTCTGTTTACATTCCATCTTTGCCGATCAGACTCTGAGCTACGACCAATCATGATGAATGGATGCCCCCCCCCCTCAGGAAGGCCCAATGCCCTGAGAGAACATTGGTCGTTAAACTCACACCAGAACTCAAGTGAAACTTGTACATATGATCCATCGCAAAAGATGCAGGGAAAATAGTTGGTTAAAAAAAAAGAAATAGATCAGGCCTAAAATGGAGTACTTTTGTCAGGTTTGAATGCCATGCCACTTAAATTGTAGCAAACCACCCACATTCCTTCAGTATTCCATCAGTGAGAAGTCATTTCTATTTGAACAGCTTTTTTCCATGAACTGTGGAAACTGACTCCCAATAAGATGTTTCCCCTGGTCACTACAATCAAGTCTAGGGTTAACGAACCATTATCTTCCCCCCTCCTAGCCGCTTAAACTACCTCTTACTCTGTAACTGTCTACCTCGAGTGGACCGCGGGACTTCTACAGGGTGAACCTCACTGTAAATGGAAAAAATCTTGCAAATACATCAAAATTATTAAGTGATGCCTTTTGTTTGGTCATATTGACCAGCCGAAAGAAAATTGTTTCAGTTGCCTGAATTATTGCAAGAATAAAAAAAAATAATCAAGAAGACTAACTTAACTTTCGTATGAAGTAAACAAGAAAAAAAAATGTATTTTTCTTGTAACATTATTTTCGGTTTCCTTGCCTTAAAATGAAATTTAAATTCAAACTTTATATTTGAAAAATATTCATTGTTACATTCATTATAGTTCGATCAAGCTTTAAATTAGAGATAAAAAAAAAAAAAAAAGGTCGTCGGACTGAGAAATAAATTAACTACTAAGTAACTAAAGTTACTTCTATAATTAAAATTAATTTAGCAAGGTATTTTCAGCTACTATTGACTCACAAAATGAAGTATTTTTATTCTAAACTTTTAAAAAAGTACGGACGTTGTTCTTTACGGACTGAAAAAAAAAAAAAAAAAAATTGATTTCAGGTTTTAAAAATATAATTTGATGGAAAAAAATTCTATTTCTTACTAGAATGAAAACAAGCACGTTGTTGTGTGTGTTTTTATGAAACATTGTATTTTCAAGTAACTCTAGATAGAAAGAAAAAAAAGAAGATTTCAAATTCAATGAAAGACATTTTCCCCAAATAATTGAAAGCTTTTTAATTTTTTTTAATTCTCAAAGATTAAATTATTTAGAAAAAGAATGCAACTTAACTTCAAATTTATTTTATTTTCTGAACAAAAAAAAAAAAAACCACGAAAAGTAAAGTAAACTAAACAGACGGTAACAAGTTATTTATTTTTTCTTTCTTGTATATAAAAATAAAATTGTTTATGAACCCAATTTAGAATGTTGTTCTCTAATATAAAGGCCAAAGGGGCTTCTTCTTGGTTGATAAAAATCGTTGTGTATTATTCGGTCACCAGTGCTGCCAGAATTTCCAATGCTGACTTTAAAGGCAGGAAAGCTCCTTTTTCCCTTGAAATGTTGACATAGCAAGTAACCTAGTCATACAAAGTTATGCTTTCATTACACAGCAGAAATTAAAGAGAATTTTAAAAATAGTTAAAGGAATTAAAATAAAATAAAACTATTATTATTCTCTCTAAATTTAACTAACACGGTGTATGAATAACGTTTGTTTTTTTTTTTTCATTCCTTGTCAGACTTTTAATTTTAAAACAAAAAAAGTGTACGTGGTGGATTTTGTAAGGTAAGAAGAAGAAACATAAAACATAAGGTGACAAGTTTCAAACATTTCTAATGAATACTTCCAAGTTTGTTTGTTTTGTTTTTTTGTGTGTGGTTGGAAGTAAAAATTCATTGATTCGAGTATCACCAACCAGGCAGAGAGGAGAAAGAACAAAAAAAAAAAAAAAAAAAAAAAAAAAAAAAAAAAACGTTTCTAAGTCTGAATGATTTTTTTTTTATTCAGTGTTACGTCCGCAAATGCCGATCAATGGTGCGTTAATAAAGAAATACTTTAAGAAGAAATGTCGAGCAACAAGTGTCGTAAAAAAAAAAAAAAAAAGTTTTATTTTCCTTTTCTTACTTTAAAAAAAAAAAAAAAAAAAAAAGAAAAAAGGTGATTTTATTTTTATGAAAGTTCAATAATGAAGAAACGAATTCAAGCTCTTTGTTGCGAGCAGATATTTAAAAGAAAAGTGAACATTTTTATAATAAAAGTACGTAGAGATTTTTTTACGATTGGATTAATTTAAAACTTAACATTCAACAATACTGACTTAAGTTTAAAATGAAAAGAAAAATCAGTTAAAGTAAAATAATAAATTAATAAACTAAATCCAAATAATATCTGGTTAAAATAAATACTTACTCATAGTTTAGTTAGAAATTGGTATGTTTGAAAATTTTTCCTACAGAAACTTTTTTTTCCGTCGGCTAGTTCGGACCTGCCGGCATCAAGATGACAAGATTTTGTGGTCAATAAAGGAGGGAGAACAAACTATAAAAAAATGTTTCCGCACTGACAGTTAGACGTTTAAACTGCTGCTGATAGCCATGTTTCCGGTATTTATCGCCCTCCCCACTGTGGCAGGATGTGACACAAGGTCGGTTGAACACAGGGTGCCCGTTCGTATACATATGGGCCAAGGACAAAAACTGTCCAGTCCTGTGGCACACCGACGTCTACCCTCCTTCTTTATTGCAAAGAAGTAGATGCCGCTGCACTATTAGGCTGTTCTCATTGTTTAGAAAGTAGCAGAACAGATACTTCACTTTGATCCCAGTAGGCAGGCTATGAAAAGGAATCATGTAAGTATTTATCCACTTCCCCAACTCTGGTAGGTTGTGACACAAAGTCGTTTTTAATGTTGGGTGTCATATAAAAGACAGGCCCACTAGAGTGTTTGGGAGGGGCGAGTAAGAATTTGCATACTAAACTTAATTCACATAATTTTCGTGGCGGGGGTAGGGGGAGTACAAATGATGTACTGTGGGAGGGTGGGCAGGTAGGCTCCACCTTTGTTGACAAGGCCTGCATAGAGGCCAAGTACAAAAAATTACCCACTCCATGCAACCACGCCCCCTCTTTGGTGTAGTGAGTTGTTGCCATAGAGTTGGAATCCCCTAGGACCAGGTTATCCTCATAGGTTAAAGTGGAAGAGAACAGATACTACATTTTGATCCCAATCTGATGGCTGGGGATAGGAGGAAATTTATCCTCCCTGCTACGGTGGTATGATGTGATACAAGGTCAGTTTAATGTGGGTTGCATATCTGCCAAGGATGAAAATTGTCTAGTCCCCATGTCCACTGTCAAGCTGGTGTGGCTATCCACCAACTCACTCTATTTAGTAGTGCAGTGACGGAGGTGATGCCACTGGGTTAGGCCAGCAAAATAGTCATTTTTGAAACTTTATGCTTTCTCTTCTAAATTATTTATTGGCATTCAAATATTTTTATTCCTTTTTCATGTAACGCCTTATTTTATGGATCACCCCATTCAATGACTTTTGTTTTCATTTTTGTCATTTATCGTTCAAAAGTAAAATTTTACTTGCTATATTTATTGGGGGAGGGTACTAATGTTGAGTATAAAGCATTTGTAGATATCGACACTGTGGGGATAGAAGTCAACACTGCATCAGTTTCATGCCTCAAGAAATGTTTTGATGTTCACTTGAAGTGTGTAAAACTGACAGTCACCATGCAGTATTAATAATTAACTATGTCTTAACACACTTTCTATCTATCTATCTATCTCAGTCTGTTCATATCTATCTATCTATCTATCTATCTCAGTCTGTTCATATCTATCTATCTATCTATCTATCTCAGTCTGTTCATATCTATCTATCTATCTATCTCAGTCTGTTCATATCTATCTATCTATCTATCTCAGTCTGTTCATATCTATCTCAGTCTGTTCATATCTATCTATCTATCTATCTATCTCAGTCTGTTCATATCTATCTATCTATCTATCTCAGTCTGTTCATATCTATCTATCTATCTATCTCAGTCTGTTCATATCTATCTATCTATCTATCTCAGTCTGTTCATATCTATCTATCTATCTATCTCAGTCTGTTCATATCTATCTATCTATCTATCTCAGTCTGTTCATATCTATCTATCTACCTATCTATCTCAGTCTGTTCATATCTATCTATCTATCTATCTATCTATCTCAGTCTGTTCATATCTATCTATCTATCTATCTATCTATCTCAGTCTGTTCATATCTATCTCAGTCTGTTCATATCTATCTATCTATCTATCTATCTCAGTCTGTTCATATCTATCTATCTATCTATCTCAGTCTGTTCATATCTATCTATCTATCTATCTCAGTCTGTTCATATCTATCTCAGTCTGTTCATATCTATCTATCTATCTATCTATCTCTCAGTCTGTTCATATCTATCTATCTCAGTCTGTTCATATCTATCTATCTATCTATCTATCTATCTATCTCAGTCTGTTCATATCTATCTATCTATCTATCTCTTTATCTTAGTCTAACTATCCATCTATCTTAGTCTCTCTATTTATCTATCATAGTCTATCAGTTTATCTTTGTTTATCTCAGCCTAACTTAGTCAGTATACATTTGTTTATTTCAGTCAACCTTAGTCTATTTACCTCAGTCTCTCTATTGATCTATCTATCTTAATCTGCATATATCAGTCTATCTATCTATTGATCGATCTTAGTCTGTTTATCTCACTCTATCTACTTATCTGTCTTTGTTTATCTCAGTCTCTATATATTTATTTAATCTATCTTTTTATCACTTTGTTTATCTCAGTCTATGAACCTTAGTTTTTTTTAACTCTATCTATCTATCTCAGTCTGTTCATATCTATCTATCTATCTATCTCAGTCTGTTCATATCTATCTATCTCAGTCTGTTCATATCTATCTATCTCAGTCTGTTCATATCTATCTATCTCAGTCTGTTCATATCTATCTATCTATCTCAGTCTGTTCATATCTATCTATCTATCTCAGTCTGTTCATATCTATCTATCTATCTATCTATCAATCTATCTATCTATCAATCTATCTATCTCAGTCTGTTCATATCTATCTATCTATCTATCTATCTATCTATCTATCTATCTCAGTCTGTTCATATCTATCTATCTATCTATCTATCTATCTCAGTCGGTTCATATCTATCTATCTATCTATCTATCTATCTATCTATCTATCTATCTATCTATCTGCCCATGCTAATGAATTTAAAACTTCTAAAATTTACTAATGGGTAATTATTTACACTAAAAGTTGTATTAAACAAGTTGGGAATGATCTGACCTTTACTGACAGTTAAAAAGAAAACGACACTCAGGCCTGATTTGAAATCAGTTTAGCTTCTTTTAAGTGAATTTGTAGGAAGTAAAAATAACACCTGTTCATTATCACAGGTAAATTCAAAAGCTGAAAACTGAATCCTATTTTTCATAATCCTTATTCCTATCAATTGAAAATGCTTTATCAAAAGCTATTGTAGCGGTATTGTCAGCGTAAATCAACCTGCACATTTTTTACTCTACGAATGTTCAAGCAAACAAAAGCAAACAAGAGAAAAATACAAGAAAATAACATTTCATAATAGGTACAAAATTTATATAATGTCAACAGATTTTTTACATGAATTATTAACATGAGTTGCTTCCCTTTAACTGGTTAAAGATTTTTACTACTGGATATATTTTTTTACCTGAGCTCACAAAAAGTTGAATTAACTTTTTGCTCAAAATGTTCAGTGGAAGAATAATTAAAAAGTCCTGTAAAGCTGAAAATATGTTGAATAAACTTTTAGCTTTAAAGAAGTCGGAGAAGTGAATGTTCCGTGAATGCTCAATTTGTTTTCATTGCTCGTAGTAGTTGAATGAATTGTTCGTAAATGTTTGTAATTTCATCTCGTAAGATTCAATAGCGTGATTGAATTATTTTTTGTAAGTTGCAAAAGAAGTTGGTGAGTGAGTTGAAAATTTAGCTTGAGTTACAGTGAAGTTATTTCATGTTAAAGAATTTGAGATTCTAACTTTGTACTTCGCTGCAGTAAAGTTACAAGCGTTGTGAACTAGTTTAGCAAATGCTAGTCGTCGTAAATTCTCACTGGTTGGGTTCGCTCGTACCTTCAATTTATATGTTTTTTTATCACGTGATTGGCTCCCAGAAGCATTGTTTTTTCGTCAGGTCAAAAACTAGGTTGATGCTTTTCGGACGTAGTGGTGAGCAGGTAAATTGTTTTTTTAATATTTGTTAACCACTCAGGGAGCGCTTTACAAAACTCAGTTTGGAGCCTGATATGTTTTGTTTCGCTCATTGAGAACAAATGTACGTGAAGATAAGCGAGATAATTTTAATGTTTATTGTCCAATGAGAAGCTAAGGTTTTTAGAAAAAACATATGAAGCTGTGATCGACTTTTTTGCACAAAAATCGACATTGAAGAAAAAGTAGTAGAGGAAATGCTAAACTATCAAGACTAAATGACTGCTTGAATAAAGATATTAACCCCGAGATTAGATGGAATTATGGGAGAATTATAGGAGTAAAGTTTAACTGTGATCAAATTTTAAACATTACAATATGCCTGATCATTACTAGAAGTGCCTTATATATATATATATATATATATATATATATATATATAGACATACATATATATATATATAAATATAAAAGTGAACATTGAAGCTGACGATTGCGTCTAGCATGAAACAGACTGTCATCTCTAAGTGTTGACTTCAATGTTCACTTTTAAATTTACATACACTCTATTTCTGATATTGAGCACTTTATCCCATATATATAGCACACCTTAAGATTATATTTCTTCATATATATATATATATATATATATATATATATATATATATATTTCATCCTTTAGGACTTCATTAGACTACACGAAGGAGGGATGCTGGGAATTTTTTTCTTTTTTTTGCTTTAATCTAGCTGATTTCATTCAGATATTTTTTCTTTTTCTTTGCATCACTTTTGTTATTAGATATCTCACACTCTGTAATAATAGAAATTCTGCCAGAAATGGTGATATGTTGAAAGAGTTTGGGCACAAATTTACTGTGGATGACCTTGCGCACTCTCTAGACATTTACATCATGTTGAATTGTTTTCCTCTTTATTCTTGACAGAACTTCTATTGTTTCAGTGTGGGATATCTCATAACAAAAGTGATGGAAAGAAAAAGAAAAAGGAATCTAAATGAAATTGGCTAGATTAAAGAAACAAATTTTTAATTTAAAATTCCCAGCATCCTTTGTTCATGTACGTGAGTAATCACACCAACAGAAGAAAATTTAGTCAAATGGAGTCCTAAAGGAAAAAATGCAACACAAGAAAATTTTTCCCACTTTGTCATACATTTTTTCTCCCAATGCTGTTCTTGATATATAAAAAAATATATATATCATTATCTCACATATATATATATATATATATATATATATATATATATATATATATATATATATACTAGGGTGGGCTGGAAAGTTCATAGGATGACTATGAAGGATTGATGCTAGACCTGTGTGTAATCTTGCATTCATTAATTACAACTTTTTAATAGCTACATTGCTGCTTTACAGGTAAAATTACATCTAACTGTTCAAAGAAGATTTCAAAAGTAACAAGTAGTGATTTCTCTTGAAAATGGACAAAATTTGGTATCAATAATGTGTGGGCCACAAGAGGGACTATGTTGAAAAATAAAACCTCATTTGGTCACATTCCATGAGAATATCTATGGACTTTTCAACCAACACTTATATATGATAGGATAAGGAACAAATAGGAAACATTCCTTATCCTATCATTCTGTCTGATTCTGATCCATACTGGATCCATATTTGATCCCAATTCATTCATATATATATATATACATACATATATATATATATATATATATATATATATATATATATATATATATATATATATATATATATGAAGAAATATAGTTTTAAGGTGTGCTATATTATAGGACAAAGTGCTCAATATCAGAGATAAAGCATATGTAAATATAAAAGTGAACATTGAAGTCAACACTCAGAGGTGACAGACTGTTTCATGCTAGACGCAATCATCAGGTCACGTTTGTTGGTTTTTTTCTTTATTTATATATACAGGTCACTGGTGCATTGTGGGTAGTTCATTCTGATGGTTATTTTGGTGGGAATGGTTTGTTTATTTATTTGTGTTATTTACTTGTTCTTTATTTATTTATTTATTCTTTTCAGTTTTCAATGTTTTAGTAACATAGTAATATATATATATATATATATATATATATATATATATATATATATATATATGTAAGCAAATATGTGGATGTAGATCCGACGGTATGATGAAAAATATGGAAAAGACAAAACAAAATCCGAATATGCAAGTTTACTGTTTTAATGTTGTTTTACTGTCGATGTCAGACGTTTCGGTCTAGTAGACTTAAATATCGTCTAATCATAAGTATGTTTCTAATAACCATGTCCTGAAGATAGTCTACTAGACCGAAACGTCTGATGTCGACAGTAAAACAACATTAAAACAGTAAACTTGCATATTCGGATTTTGTTTTGTCTTTTCCATATTTTTCATCATACTGTCGGATCTACATCCACATATTTGCTTACATATATATATATATATATATATATATATATATATTACTATATATATATTACAGTTCCCATCTAGGAATTTATGCTAATGACACAAATGTTTACTCCTCTCTTAGTAGCAAGCCCAATAGGTTTAACAAAGTAAAACTGGTAACTTTGTTTTTTACAATGATGTTCACACTATACAAGGCCCAAGAGCCACTCGAGGTAGAGGTTTATTGATTAAAATACTATGCACATTTTCCCCACAAACTGTATGCACAGTTTATGGGGAAATCTGGGGAAAATAACAGTTGACCCCAGACTTGAACAGGCCAAGATTATAGTGACTGGGGAAGATTTCTCAGTTCCACAAAGCAACAATTTGTGGGGAGAAGCTGCTCAAGTGGAACTTACATCTCACCAATGGAATACAAAGGGATTGCGAGTGGTTTGATACAATGTACGTGGCATGCCAGGTTTTAGCTTTGAAGGTTAGAGCTGGTTAAACTCAGAAATGTCGTTCATTTGAACTCTTTTCATAGAAAATAGCAATAAAGCAACGAGAGGCTAGTAATATTTCTGTGGGAAAGGGGTTGTAAGGTGGAAAATAATACATCACCCACAAGGATGCAGAGATGCTTTTGAACTCTATTGAGACTAGAATGTGAAGACTGAGCAGCTCTTGCCCTTATATGGCAGCAGTAATCCATTTTCAGTCTGATCTGACATTTGTAAAGGTAGAGGATAGTGGGAGGAGACAGGTACTTCTTAGATCGTTACAGGGAACTGACCATTTTTCCAGTGATGGATCATATTATGAGTTCCACTTGAGGTCTTGATTGAGTTCTAATAGGTGCTCAAGGCATGAGGCTTCCCTGAGAGAGCACCAATTCATTAGGGTGTGAAAATTCAAACTCTTCTCAGTGATGATGGAATGTCACTAGTTTGGTTTTCAAGACATTGAATGAGAGCAGCCAGTTTTCCCCCACAGAGCTGTTAAAGCTTGGCCAGAGAAGAGATCAGCTGCTAAGCTCTGGTCATTTAAAATTTTTAAAGTGCCCACATCTACTGTTATATCATCAGAAACGATATTCACAAATGATCGAAGTATCATCTTAGGTAGATCATTTATGTAAAGTACAAAAGAGGGTTGGACTGAGAAGCAAGCCTACATTGATTACTTGGGCCTCAGAGGACTTGACTTTAACAACTATCTTCATGGACTACTCGTTAGGAAAAACTTGATAATTGAGAAGACTCTTCCAGGGATTCAACTGCTCTTGAAAAGGGATTCCAGTCAGTGGTTAAAAAGGGCAAGGAATGGCTCCAAAACAAAACTACTTTCCTTTAGTCACCATAGAGAATCTTTTCTGCCTGCTGTTAGCATGGCTGATGCTAACCTCCAGGAGTGCAACTCTTTACACCTTCTTGTTTTCATTTGAAAGGAAGTGGAGTGATTATATTGAATCAGTCTAGATATACTGCTAGGAAAATTGTTTTACTCTGTCATGCCAGACAATTTTTCTCATCAGAATCTATCTTTTACTTTTATAAATTGACCATCCATCTGTTTATTGACTATTGCTGCCATATCTGGTCTGGTGCTCTTACTAGACATCTTGAGATTCTTGACAAAATCCAAAGAAGGGTCTGTAATGTAATTAATCCTGACCTAGCATCTTGACTTCAATCACTTTTTCACTGACATGACACAATTTCCCATAGTCTTTTCTACAAATATTTTCATGGCAATTGTTCTAATGTGCTTTCCTCCTTGGTGTCACAACTACATGAATTAAAGATCAACAACTACATCTTACCATTTTACTGTTGAACTATCTAGATGCAATGATATTCATCCTGTTTGTAATTAACATGCATTTGATTTTTATAGAAAATGTTAATGTTATTGTTTTTATCTGAATGTTTAGTGTTGCTATTGGCTACCTTAGAATGAAATAGTCTAATTTGGTGATCTATGAGGTAGTTCAGAAAACTGTTATGAACTAGCATCTGTTTCACATTGTTGAGGATGAGAAGATGAGAGGATGAATTCTCATGCACTGTCTCAAAGAAATTTTTTTTTAATGCCTATTTTATATTTAAGTGAATATTCACTCATACAATTAAGGTGTCAAGAGTTTTTACTTGTAGATTTTTTGTATAATGAAGTAGTGAATGTTTTATTACTAGATTCTACAAGAATATCTAAAAATAGGAGTTCATAAGTAAAGTGATGGACAGAATTTTTCTCAAATGTAGTTTTGAGATTATTAATTTCTTTTTTGTCTTTATCTAAAATAAAAATAACTATATAGTGGACATATATTTTACATTTAGTAACTTTTTTAATACCTTGTTTTTTACACAAAACAGGTTTTAGTTAGAGAAGCACAATTCAAGTTGATTTCCCATACTAACGCTGTTAGTTTGGGTATAAATATTGCTCTTATGGTCATAGAAAGGGACTGTTGTTGTGCAGGCATGTAGTAATTTCCTGAGAATATTAGATTTGATGGATGGAGATGGAATCGAGTTATGTTTATACACAGAGTTACAGATCATATTGATGGTTTCATTGACAAGGGCGTTTGTGAATAAAACACTAAAATACTTTGGTTTGGTTGTGTTGTTTGAAGGACTTGAAGAAATTCAGGAGTTGATGTGATATTATAATTGGTAGGTAGATATCGGATAAATATCATTGAAGAATTTTGATAATTTGTAACTAGGTGTGTTGGGATCAGTGAAATGATGGATCATGGTGGATATCTGGATTTATGTAATTTAATATTTCCAAATAGGAATCCTAGTTGGTAATCTCCAATAATTTTGCTGATTTTCAAGGGTCCTATATCAGCATTGTTTGATGTTATGAGTTTGTTGACAGATGTTTTTAGAGTCTCAGTGGGGTTTTTATTTAAATTAGTAAATTTAGACCAATCATCAATGATGTGTTGTAATTTTTTATAATCCAAAATTACATATGTATTAGCTTTATTGGTTCATCTGATGGCAATATGAAAGTTATTTTTAATTCTTTTGCGGTAGTTTTTAGTTTTCTGTTACATTATATGTTATAATTATTGAGGAGTGTGATCTTTTAGGACCCCTGCCATGACAAGATCTCTGAGGTTTCGATGGAGTTTTATTACTTCATCAGCTTCCAGTTGGGATAATGACTGATGCAGAATATTAATTTCAGTCTTCTTTGTGAGGAGGTCAAATTTAGGCTGGAGATGGCAAGCAATTTGGTTTTAGATTTAGGAATTCCTTCTGGTCATCTGTTAATTTATGACAAGACAGATTTATATATTTATTACTGTTGTTGGGAAGTTGAATGTTTCCTTGGTAGAAGTTGTAAAGCTTTTTAGTAATGATTTGTTTGTGTTTTAGTTCATTATAATTAATACTTAGTGTGATATGGTACTGTTCTTCCTTATATTCAATTTCAGTCAAAGGTGTTTTTAGTATCTCACTATGATTTTGGATTTTATTATTTAAATGTTAGATTTCATTTTTACTATAGTTATTTGTCATAAAACAAGGTTTTTTCCTGAATGTTGTAGTGTCATTTTCCTTGTTGGTTGTCGGGTCATGTCATTTATTGATAAGGTATTTGAGCAGCAATTACACTTTTATACAAGTTTCATTAAAGGTGGCTGTCAAGGTACTGTGTTTATGATTTTTATTTCATCTTTGTAATATAAGTTTTTTCGTTTCTGGACATAAAATGTTTAAAAATTGTCTAAATGTTTTTTTTATGTCTGAGCACTTTTGGCTATTCTTTTAGTCATTATCAAGGATGTTTTTTAATTTTTAATTCTAACTGAAGGTAAAGATTTTTCTGTATGTTTCTAGAGTTATACGAATGATTATTTTTATTTTCCAAACATGGTCAGCACATTGTGACTGTGTTCATAGTTGATGTTATTGAATATTGGCTTTTTCTTTTTTTATTATCAATGCTTCTATTATTTTTAGTCTCTTTTTACATGTAGATGAGGTGATTATAGTTGTATTTTCTATGAGTATGTTGCTGATGGAGTTTGATAGGTTTTCATGTGTGTTTAAATGAGTCCTAATTGAGCTATGGTCAGAAAAGAAAAAATTTATAGAAACACAAGTTAAATAAAAAGCTTAAACACAGTAACTTGTCAGTAATCTTTAACAAAATTTGTACATCTATATATTTATATATATAGGCAGTATGTCTTCATTCAAGCATGATTGATTGAATAATCTGGATATATAATGTTTATTTATTTTTAACTTAATCCTCTCAAATTCTCTGTTTGACTTCTTAATGCTGATAATAAATTCATTAAGGAAAGTGCTATAGTTATTTTCTTTTCTTTTATTTTCCTAAGTACTTTCAGTTTCATCCGAGATCATCTTCTTGATAAGACAAAAAATTAATGTAATTGATAGTTTTGACAAATATTTTGTAAATACGCATGAAACATACTATGTTAGAATGATATTAAATGGCAAGATGACTGAACAATGGCAGAGGCTGCAGGTTTTATATCAGTTAGTCCTTCGCTTAGATAGTGCAACTGCATCTAAGGGGTGCAGTTGGGCTTACTGCACACCTGGACACCATTCCAAGTATTTCTATGTCCCTGCACATTTTGCAAACTATTTGACCCATAGATAGGTCAAATAGTTATTCCCAAGTCCACTCTGGCCCTGAGTGGACTTGGGAGTAATGACATTTAATGGGTAGCTCTACATTCTCCAGGACTCGAAATAGTAAACTTAGAGCCACACCACCGGTTGCACTTTATATGTCATACCCAGAACACACACACACACACAAATATATATATATATATGAAGAAATATAGCCTTAAAGTGTGCTATATTTATGGGATAGAGATAGAGCGTGTGTAAATATAAAAGTGGACATGGAAGTCAGCACTTAGAGGCTTATATATATATATGTATATATCACATACCGTGGTATGGTTTTCAAGCATTTTCCAAAGGATCGTCCTCCTCCAGACTGATAATGTCAGTGTCTCCTTCCTGATAAATCAACTGTGGTGAGATTCGAACCTGGATCTCATAGTCATAAAGCAAACGTTCTAACCAGTTGGCCACACGAAACTGTAAGTTCTGCTCAGCATAGTTGCAGTACAAGGTTGGCTCTGTGGGTATTGAACAAACATAAATGTGCCTGAGTGAGCGTCTGCAATAGAGATTGGCTAGCCGTCCTAATAGACGAGTATCCTTGAATATGAGTGGCCAGTTGTTATTATTATTATTTATATATATATATATATATGCATATACATACATACATATATATATATATATATATATTCATACATATATATATATATATATATATATATATATATATGCATACATATATATAATTAATAGCGGTACACTTATATTCGAGGATACCCATCTATTAGTATATTTTAAAAAGTGCTCAATACAGAAATAGAGGCTAAATTATAATTATTTTTTAAAAATATGATTCCATCACCACACAGAAATTACTATGTTTCGAAACTGGTCACCTGTATTCAAGTTTAATTTCAATATTAAACCTTAACTGTTTGATGAGAGTTTCATCCCCAAGCGATGTTTGGAATAACTAAGTAATGAAATGTTTTACTCATTTACAGTTTTTAAATGGAAGTGTAATCTGGAGTGAGTTTCTCATTATCAAGGGGTCTCTGCTTTGATGAAGGTAGTGGTATTTGTTATGTCAAGTTTATGGAGTCGTGTAAGGCTGGGTTGTTTTTTTTTTGTCTGGCTACAATGGCTAATTTTATCAGACTCGGTTGTTTTGTTTTTTATTACTATCTGCTGAAACTCTAACTGATTGATGCTGTAGTCACATTCCTTTTTGGTGTTTATTTATTTCTTCTTTTTCTCTTTTTGTTGATGATTTCTTAAAGAGGTGTTACCATTATGATTGGGTTGTATTTTTAAACCTATTGTTTTTATTGAATTTGCTAATAGATTTTATATGGTATTTTGTAATTTTTATATGGTATTGTGGAATTTTTTTATCCATTTATAAAATACTAATTATTTAAGGCGAATATTTGATGGTATCTGCAAAAAACCGTCATTTCATTTCTTTGATTTAATTTTTGTTTTTTAGAAACTGGATAATATGTAGTTTTTCATGTAGGCATAAAGAGCATGGGTCATCTCAGGTTTTTCAAGTTCTTGTTCTATTTATCATTTTCCATTTTAATGTTAGTGTTTTATTTGTTTCTTTTAAATGCCAAAAATATTAAGATAGGGATGTCTGATTTCTGTTTCTAATATTATTGAAGGAGCTTTTATGTAGTCTCCACCTTATTTTAAATTCATTTTTTGTGGATCCTATATATATCTTTTCAATATTTGGATTCTCATGGAATTCGCTGAGAATTCAAATATTGAAAAGATATATATAGGATCCACAAAAAATGAATACTGTATATACTGTACTGCTTGGCATTTGTGTCAGAGGTTCCAATACGAACATTTCAGAGTGTTTGGGCATCAATCTGAGGATAGTGCAGCTGATTCGGAAAGATTTGGATGAGTACAATGGTGATTATGAAGGTTTTTGGAGTGATCACTAGTGATTGTGACGTTATGCCTCCAGCCATCTTCCCACAGAGCATCGGACTCAACATGGAGGCCTACAGCAAAGTGTCTTGACGAGGTTGTGTTGTCCTGGGTAGCTGCTGGAAAACCGTATATCTGGCCTGGCAACAGGACTATGCATCATGTCAGACAAGCAGGAGAACCAAGTCATGGCTGTCAGACAATTTCTCCAACCACATAAACACTTACATCTGGCCACCTAACTCCCCAGACTGCACCCACCCCTGATTATTATGTATGAGGTGCAGTTGAGCAAAAGATGAACAAAACTCATTGTAACACTAAAGATGAACTGAAGGCAAGGATTATGGCAGCATTCATCAACAAGTGTGAAAATTTATAATGAAGAAGGACTGGGAGGTTATTGCCTTTTGGGGTTTTCCGGGCCTGTCACTGATAGCAGCAGCAGCAAGTGGTAGGGGAGAAAGGTGTATATAAACGCCGATCTAAACGACTTCGCTCTCTTTTTGATACCACCTGTTGGGTGCCAGACCTTCATTTTAGGCAGTGTGACTGCTTAAAAAAGTTACGTGAGGTCCGGTGAAGTGGCGAGTTTCTGACAGATAGAGCCTCTAGCCGAGGGAGCAGTAATTTTAGAACCAAGGAATAAGCGAGTCTGTTTATTTCCTTAGTAAGGTTCTGTATCCAAAGAAGAACTTTTAGGAATTGTTCCTTAGAAAGAAGATCTCTGACGAGTCGGCGAGAGGCGGTTGAAAGAAGAAATTCTCGGGAAGACCCAGTCGTGATTGAAGTCCTGAGGAAGAAATTTTCAAAGAAGCTCCCAGTCCTTCTTCGACTCCTAGAACTGTTTTGCACTCCCACGAGGGAATACTAGAATTATATAGGCCGCGTGTTAATGAGGCCATTTTAACAAGAACTTTGTTTTTACTCCCACGAGGGAGACCCTGAATTATATTGACCACGTGTTTGAGTGGCCATTTTTGGCAAAGGAAAAAGTGGGTAATTTTTTTTTATTTTTACTTGCTTTTTGTACTCTACTTTTGTTTTGTTGTCATTTTTTTTTATTGTTACAACAGGGAATTTCCAATTCCCTAGCAAGGGGAATATCTTGCAAGAAAAGGTTACTTTTTTTACCCCTCTAATAAAAATATATTTAGACCTACAGTAGTGTGCGTAGTTGTATTTCGAAGTTACATTTTTTTTTACGTTGGACCCCGGTTAATATACCGGTAGTAGGTTTTATTCTTTAGGTACGGACCTAAAGTCAATAAAATTCCGACACAAAGTGACCATTCAGAAGAGTTGCAGGAAATTCCGAAGTTGTCTGGAATCCATGGTTAAAGCCAATGGCAAGTTTATTGAATACATTTACTCTTTAGTATTTCAAAATATTTTTGTATAATTTTGGTAAATATATCTTTTAAAATGTGATGTCAGTATTATTTTCATTTTGCCTAATTTATCCATCGCACACTGCATGCATATATATATATATATATATATATATATATATATATATATATATATATAGTAAGCGCAAAATATTAATAACTCCTTTCATCCACTCTCTTCAAATTGGGAGGACTGAGGAATAAGAAAGAAAGAAATTAACGGGCCTACGTGAAATTGTTTTGCACTAATGAAAACCTTTCCTTCACAGATATTAACTACTGAGCTGAGGAAAAGAAGAAAAGAAATTCCTAAGCTTATGTGAAATATTCTTTATATAAAAATAAAATAAAGAGAAAAATTAAATTAATGAGAAGAGTGTCTGAAGTCATGTGAAAGGTTTTTCTTCAGTTCCTTGCAACCAACATTGAAGTACCTGCCAATGTAAAATTATTCACCAATTTATTAGCTTCTAACCTGTTTCATATACGAGCGCTGCCATTAATTTGGTAACGACATAAGGAAAACCGTAGCAGTCATTTCACTGGTTTTATTCAACAACTGTGCCGCGCGACCCTCCTGCTCTCAGGGACTCCATAAACAATAAAACAAGGGATACAACTCATCATTGATTTACTGATGATAAACCAGACTATAGAACTTCAAAGTATTTTCTCTCAACAATCAAAGAAAGTTAAGTATATTATGATTCGGTTGGTTTTTTTAACCTATTGTT
This sequence comes from Acanthosepion esculentum, assembly GCA_964036315.1. NCBI lineage: Eukaryota > Metazoa > Mollusca > Cephalopoda > Sepiida > Sepiidae > Acanthosepion > Acanthosepion esculentum. The sequence goes on from OZ038488.1 coordinate 47,624,048, forward strand.
TTTATTGAATTTGCTAATAGATTTTATATGGTATTGTGGAATTTTTTAATCCATTTATAAAATGCTAATTATTTAAGGCTTCTCTTCATTTATTTTCGAAAGTACGCAACCAAATATCCCTTAAACTCTCTTTCTTTTAAACATTTTTGAATATCATTCTGGGTCAGATCATTTTTATGCTGTTATTTCCTCTTCATAACAATTCGTTGAAACTACAGACTTTAAGAATTTTTATTTATTTTCTTGAAGTGAGCTACTGACACTACTTCAAATCAAACATGTAAAATTTTGTGAATAAATTCCTTATCTTGTTTTATTTTGTCAAAATTTCCCGTGTGTTTCCCCGTCATTCATTATCATCCTTCTTCATCTTCATTAATCTTCTTGGCGTGGGTAAATCAACCGCTCATTTTAAACCCCTATGCCCCATGCCACTATTTCTGATATATATATATATATATATATATATATATATATATATATATATATATATATATATATATACATATATATATATATATATATTAGATTGATTATAAAGATTATCATTATGGGGGTTAATTGATAGCGTAGACATGCAACAAAAGAGCAAACCAAAGGCGGTAAAAATCTTACATGTTCACAAATGAAAGGGAGACAACTTATAATAGACAAACAGCAATTTCGGTACACCTATTTTTGAATTTGAAACTTATTTTATATACGATTCTAAAAATATCTGACTTTTTTTTATCTCTTACACACATTCAGGCACGCTCCAATCCTTGCAATAAGAAATCTTCTATGATATTATTGTACACCATAGCAATATATATATATATATATATATATATATATATATATATATATATATTTGCTGTCATTTGCCTCTAGCTCCTTTTGCTCATTTCCCCCCCCTCCTCCTCCACATTTTCTTTTATTGTACATTTTCTGTGTTTTTAATTTAAATTAAATCTCCCGTTGAAAGCCTGATGAGCGGGAGCGAAACCGGTTGCTTCGCCCGTTTTTAATATGTCTAGTAATATCAAGCTTCATACGTTTATTGCTGTGATAAAATTTTGTACCTTCAAAAAATATCTTTAAATATTGAAAAGCTAGGTACAGTCAGAGTTTAATTAGGAAATTAAATAAAATATTACAGATTAAGGCTAAATTAAGATTTGCTAAGTTTGAAATTAAATTTCTTAAGCAATGTATCTGCTACCAGGTTTGCCCGTCTTTTATTCAGTTTAGAATAAGGAAGGCTAAATTTATGGTGATGGGGGGGGGTAGAGTTCTCGTTGTTAATTGTTGCTTGTATCAGAAGGTAGATAAATAGTAGCAGTCCTTCGGGACAGCCGCTAGTTTGGCCTAAAGGTTCAACAAGCAATCAAATTGAGGTCACCATAACATAAACAAAATAACATACGAAAGAGAAGGGTATATCAAAAACACTTTGTATTTAAATGCAACATCAATGAATAGTACAATGTTTCTTGATTTACACGCACAAAGTCCGTTACAAAATGTTCATTCATAGAAGAGAAATCCGATTATTAAAAGAATATAAGTGTCTTTTGTTAATACTTAAGTTCATGACGTGCTGGTCACAGGAGATGAAAGGTGAGGTCAATGGGTTGGTAGGAGTCCTTTGATATCTCCGTTGGTGAAGGAAGGCTGAAGGCATCGGGTTTGATGGGTGAGAAAAGCGTAGCGACATTCACTGACGGTACTTCAAAGCTTTCTCTCCTAGAAGTGAATTTATCGCTCTATTTATGTGTGCCCTTCGGATCAGAGTCAGTCTGCTGAAACAAACTGTTGGGTATGGCGCGGAGCCGTTTAATTGGTGGAAAATTGCTTATCATTCTTTTTATTTCTTTTTAGTTTTCCACCGGAAATTCTGCGTGGAGCCGGGTGCGCAGAGACCAGTATTGGTCATTTGCTGTCTAAACCTCTGAGGGTTAATATCCGGTCCTTCGCTTGCTCCGTGCCACCACAAATTACATCAAGGTTGGAAGATTGAATCCATCTTCATTAAGGATAGGATACAACACCTTTCAACCAGAAGCCTGGTACTTGTGCTGTTCCTTATTTTATTTTCCATACACACAATAAAAATTAATTCACACCACGGGTATCAAAAAAATACAACTGCGCGGGAATTCACTCCTCACCATACCCTGTGGGGTCAAAAACAAGAACGGCGCACCCAAAAGTTCAGACGTAGTGAAAAGCACACCACGTGGTAAAAAAATATGATTTATTGACCAATCAGGGCTCGATATAAGAAACCCATTTCTTAATCTCCCCGGAGCCTCATCATTCAGATATATGGAAGGTAGAAACTCTCATCAGACCAGAGGGAGAACAGCGACAAGCCGACATCAAAGCGACACGGACAGCTTCGAACACACACACACACACACACAGAATTCAGCAGTTCACACAACAGGCAGTATCGCGTATCAGTGAACATTCCTTCACCCTCTCTTTCTTTCATCTCGCTCGCTACACATCGTCCTACCTTTTCCCTCTCACATTCCCAGTGCCTTTCTTTCTCCTTTTCTTCCACTGCTTTACGGACAATTTCATTTTTGTACAAAAAAATAATTCTTATATTTTTTTTTCACGAAAATAAACAAAAGTTTATTTTGCTTTATTTGTAGTGTATTTTCCTTTTATTATTTGTTCTGAGGGACTTCTTTGCACCCTCAACATACTAAAGCAGGATTATGAGAGATTGTTGCGCTCTTATGGGAACTCAATTTCCTTTTTCGATTGGGTCAGGTTCTGTAGGTTTTGGGGCTGGGTCCATCAACGAGATTGTGTTAAATTGTCAACTAAGCTTGATGCTAAGTTGAAAAATTTAGTTCACAATAAGTATGGAGTTACAGCAGAACCCAATTTAAATAACATTGTTAATTTGTCGTCCCACGAATTGACTGAGCTAGAATAATTTGTTCTTGCTCATGGGTTGGACTTTTGCATCCCACCCTCTATGCCCGATAAAGAGAAGATTTTTTCTGAGTTTGAAGTCTTCTATGCCCAGTTGGCAAGACTGACTCCCACTTCCGAGGAGGCAGTTTGTGATTTGTGTGACACCCGACTTTTGGTCACGACGCCAAATGTGACGTCGGTCCTTTGTGACGGGCTAACCCTGAGACATCGGTTGAAGTCTTGTTGGGTTCTAGTACCAACTTGTCGTACCCGGCTAGCTTCCAACGCCTGGTTACCGAAGCAACTGCTTTGATCTCGATTCAACCTGCCCACGTTGTAATTTGATCTTAGGTTGACGATATCAATCAAACGTCGGGCCGTAGTGCCAGCCGAATCCGGGTCAAGGTGATACTGCACAATAAATGTAGACAAAAAAAAAAACAAAAGCACAAACAACAGCTTCAAGGCGAGCGACTGGTTAGGAATAGCGATTAATTTTATGTCGGTTTGTTGAGTTACAGGAGTGCGTCTCTCTCTTTCTCTCCCAGCCCGGATAAAAAAAATGTGGATTGTAACACTTTCGCGTTCTTAGCTACTTCTGGATAATTTGTTCTTGGTTAGAAGTCTAAGTCGAAAACTTGTTTTGGTGGGAAATCTAAAGTCGGACTTCAACAAATTTGTTCTTGGTTAGAAGTCTAAGTCGGAAGGCATGGAATCGTGCGGTCACCTGTGCGAGGCATTATCTTCGGAGTCCCCTTGTCTCTTGGGCTCGACTGGATCTCTCTGCGAACTGCACTGCGAACTGCACTGCTCTTGGACTGCACTGCCAAAAACTAACTTAACTCCTGTAAAACACCCGAAGACGTTTGCTTATATGGACGCCGATTAAACCCAGCGTGGGTCGGACGTGGTGTGGCCACCACGTTGATTTCAAATCCCCAATAAGGATTTTCTTTGTTTTCGGTCAAAAATAATTATCATTTTCCATATTTGGAAATCTTATTCCACTCCCATCCTCTTCTGCTCTCATATGGGTATCTCACCATACTTTAGAGGACGTCAACGGTTTTCCCACTTCCTCGCAGCAACATCTCATACCTATCCTCTCAATGAGCGGTGGCAGACCTCCTCCCTGCGTCACATGATCACCCCCGCCTGGCTATTCGGCCAATAGGCGTCAAAATAGTGTGAATCTGATAATCTCAATTTTTATCCAACTTCACGGCATATGGAATTCCTCAATCAAGTTTTTCGCCAACATTAAGTGGACGGAATTTTTGGCGAAATTGGGTTAATTAAAAAAAAATCCAATAACATGGCTTTTGTTATCACAAACGAATTTCAACAGAACACAGATGTCTTGTCCAACCGACATCTCCTCAGCTCAGGGCCGGGCCCTGTGTGCGATCGGCAGATGACCTATTAAATCCTTTCCCGATAATATAAGTTTTGACTATCATGACACAGTTAATGTTTTATCTGCCCAAAAACTCTCGGATTCATCAACTAATTTTTACGACAATGACCATCAGAATTTTCGCCGTCCCGTTATCAAAACAACATCGCTTTGTGGGTGGCCTTTTTTTCTTTTATCATCTAAGTTGTTAAGTCTTGTCCCTCTCTTTCTTTCTTTTCTTTCTCTTTTTCCTTCCTTTGTCCTCGCAGAGAATTCTCATCATTCTCTGATAACACCGTTGTTACTATAACACAGTCAATGGGTATCCATTCAAAACTCTGGGAACATTTGGCATATCTCAGCGTCAAACTTCCGCGAGAAAGTAAAAATGACCATCCTGATTCGCACCCGAAAACAACAAAATAAAAAATCTTTTCACCGATCCTTTGTTTTGGGAAAATAACAAAACAAAAAGAATATCGCTCAGTATGTCTTTCGTTCTATCTATCGGTTTAATTTATCGCTCAGTATGTCTTTCGTTCTATCTATCGGTTTAAGTAATCCCCGTAATTAACTTCTGTGGTTAATTAATTGGTTAATTAACCTGTCGTTGCTAAATCGTGTTACATTTGAAAGCCCAGTTAAATAATTCTGCACATGTGTTTTCCAGTTCTTCCGTTACCACTTCTGAATCGAAATGGAAAGCTGAATATCAGCGAGTGATTAATTCTCTGAAGAACAATCACGATCTAATAATTTCCAGACCAGATAAGGGTGCTGGAGTAGTTATTTTAGACCGAGCTGATTACGTGACCAAAATGTCTGCTATTCTAGAAGATACTTCAAAATTTACCAAGCTTGGATCAGCTGACACATGTGACAGAACGACTTCAGCTGAAGTAAAATTTCAGAAACTACTTCTGAAATTGGTTAAGACTGGCGTGCTTCCACAAGAAACTGCCAATGAAATTCGTCCGTCCGGGTCGATTCGTCCACGGCTGTATGGGCTCCCCAAAATCCACAAGGAGGGCATACCTTTGAGACCAATTTTATCAATGGTTGGTTCAGCCCAACACAAGGTAGCCCAATGGCTCTCAACGCTTTTGGAACCTGTGTTGAAGGGCTTTAGTGGATTTTGCATAAAGGATTCATTTTCCTTTGTTGACCTTATACAAAATTTATCTTCTTCGGGCAAGTTTATGTGTTCTTTCGACATCTGTTCTCTATACACCTGTGTTCCTCTGATAGAAACTGTCGATATTTGCTGTGATATGCTTTATCGTAGTTCTTTGCCTCCACCAAGTATTCTGGAGTCTGCATTTGTTGAGTTGATGAAATTTGCCACGTCTTCTGTCGAATTTCGTTTCAACAACACCATGTTTCGATAGATCGACGGGGTTGCTATGGGTTCCCCTTTGGGTCCAGCTCTAGACAACATATTTGTGGGCTTTCACGAAGAAAGAATACGTAATAATGTACTTTGTCCTCAACTATATCGTCGGTATGTCGATGATACTTTTTGTCTATTCAACAACGATGTTGAGGCCGATCAGTTTCTTTCTTTTTTAAATGGTATCCATCCAGCACCAAGATTCACCGTTGAGAAGGAATCCAATTATCAATTGGCCTTCTTGGATGTATTAGTACATCGAACCCAAACAAGTTTTCTTACTATTTACAGGAAACCAACTTTCGCGGGATTGTATACGCGTTGGGACTCCTTTTGCCCCCAAAAACGTAAGATAAACATTATCAGAACCCTCCTTCATAGGGCACTAAAAATCTGTTCAGAGTCCTTCTTGGACGATGAGATCAATTTTGTCAAGGATACCCTATGTGGTTTAGGTTATACACCTAACACTGTTCATTCGGTCATCCGTGACAAAATTGAGGAGTTCAGAAGTGCCAAACTCTGTGTTGTTAAAAAGTGCCCGGTTTATCTAAGATTGCCCTGGATTGGAACCAAATGTGAAAGTATGATTAGACAAATTTCATTAAGGGTCCGTCGCTGTTTTTTTCTCTGCTGAAGTCCGGATAGTTTTTCAAACCCGGCCCATGGTTCGTCCAGTGTATAAAGACGTCCTTCCTCCTCATCAAATTAATTCTATAATTTATAAATATGGTTGTAGTTGCGGGGCTAACTACATAACGCTTGGACATGAGAATTAAACAGCACGTTCCTACCAAAATCAGGAACTACACTTTGCCGTTGAATGGACTCGTCCCAAACACCTACGGGTCCGCCATATGTGAGCACTTATTAAAGAGCAGATCGTGTGCAGCTAATTTTAGTGTTGACCGGTTCACCGTGTTGTCCCGGTCACACTCGTTATTTCACCTTAAGGTGCTGGAGGCACTTTACATCGGGTCCCGCAAGCCTTCCTTGTGTAAATAACGTGAGTGTTTGTTGGGGCTCGCTGTCATTTGCCTCTAGCTCATTTTGCTCATTTTCCCCTCCTCCTCCACATTTTCTTTTATTGTACATTTTCTGTGTTTTTAATTTAAATTAAATCTCCCGTTGAAAGCCTGATGAGCGGGAGCGAAACCGGTTGCTTCGCCCGTTTTTAATATGTCTAGTAATATCAAGCTTCATACGTTTATTGCTGTGATAAAATTTTGTACCTTCAAAAATATCTTTAAATATATATATATATATATATATATATATATATATATATATATATATATATATATATATATATATATAGTGTGTGTGTGTGCAATGGGTAAATTGTCGCCATTTTATATTTTTAATTTCGCGCATGTGCGTTGTTTATTTTTGATTCTGTCAACTGCACAGTATAGTAGGGTCAGTTGGGCAACATCTGTAAGAAAAAGAGCACCATGACGCAATTAGCTCCGCCAGAAATTTGGAAATAGCATGCTGTACTGCTTGGCAGCTCTACAAACATTTCAGAGGATTTGGAAAGAGTCTAATGGTGATTACAAAAGTACGGCTGCTCGGAAACTCCCACCTGATAAGAAAATAACCCCCATATTTGTTGGCGAGGGCCTGATACTCAGCATGCAAGCCTATATCAAGTGTCTTGAGGAGGTAGCGCTGCCCTGGATCAAGAGACCCTATGTTTGTCAATAGGACTTTGTACTATGCCACACAAGCAGCCCACATCACCCCTTACATCTGGCCACTAACTCCCCAGACTGCAAACTCTTTGATTGTTATGTGTGAGGTGCAGCGGAGCGAGAGACCAACAAAACTCCTTGTAACACCAAAGATGAACTGAAGGCAAGGATTATGACAGCATTCACCAACAAGGAGACCGTACAGAAGAGTTGCAAGAGATTCTGAAATCGTTTTTCCCCATCTCTCTCTTCAGTCTGCCACTTTTCCAGCCTAACTACGCGTTTATATAGAAAACCCGGCTGCGATCATGCACCTTGCATGCGATCATCTCGAGGTTCTGGCTGCTTCAAACAAAATCATGTGAATTCTAAAGGTCCTTCATGCTTACTAAGCTCTATTTCAAATTTTAACCGATAAAAATTATTTTGAATATTTCCATTATCTTCTAATGACTCAGATCTCATTGGGTACAACCTCTGCTCTAGATCAGATTTCCAATCAGTAAACAAAATGCTCTGATCTAATTTCACTACTCCAATTTCAATAAATAAAAAAATATACGTGTGTGTGTGTGTGTCTTTTCCCAGACTCTCTCTGTCACAAAGGAGCTAATTAGAAACTAGAAAGGATATATATATATATATATATATATATATATATATAATTTAGGCAGCATATCTTCATTCAAGTCTGTGACAAATGCCACATCACAAAATAAGAACGGGGACTCTCTTTCCCATATTATATGTTGGGGTTTTATTCAGGACTTTGCTTGCTCATCCGAGTGGCTAGGTGATACTTGGGAAAAATTCTGCTCAACTCTACTCCCTATCAACTCTTTGCCCATCTACTCATCTTAACATGGTGACTGGTAATATAAATGACCAGTACAGAAACCACATGATGGACACATTCATCTCTCACCAAGGGTGAAACAGAACTCTTCCTGATCTCAAGCATTATTGATAATATAAACCAACACATGGCTAGTCCCCATATTCATTTTGTTGCCATCTGATCACCAAAAAACCCCATCCATTTCTTTTCTTCCCATTTGCCTTCAGTTAAAGTGGCTGTCATTTAGAAGACCCAAACTTCAAAAGGAACCATTTGCTGGTATATCAAACAGAAACACTTGAGACCGAGATAAAATCACCTCTTCCCTTTCTACGTGGGTGTCCATGGTATCATAATATACTTGAAAGAAAATTTATGGCATTACCTATCTTACTATTTCAAACCAGGAACAATTGTTTAACTTTATAGATGATGGTTTTTTTGTTTGGCACAAGGCCAGAGTAGTGAGGATCCAACTGTACTTGTGAATTGGCTTAACCACCACACTATAACAGGCAGCATTGTAGAGTGATTACAGTTATTAACTAAGCTGAGCTTTGTCTAGGATAAAGCCACAGGTCTATAAAACTGAAATTAATTTGGATTTTTGTCTGCATCGATCAAGCAGAATCTATAATATTGTAATGGTAATATCAGCAGTTTATTTACAAGGAAACAATCAACATTTATTGACTGAGCAGCAAGTGCTGCTTTCAGCTGAAACTTAAAAATTTTCCTCTTAAAACAATTTATCAGGAAAATAGGTTTCTCAATTGCAGTAACAGTTCACTTTTTCCAATATTGATGGAGGTTTCCTTCCTAACCTTTTGTTAGAAGTAGTGTGGAATGTCAACATCTTGATTATATCATTATTTTTTAGTTACATGTGAAATCCATTTTACTTGTTGCTGCTGTTGAAAGTCCTCAACGGATGTGGTTTATCTGGTAAAGTTGTTTGTTGTCTGGCACTACAGAATCACAATGTTCAAAGAATGATTGTCATCGCTAATACATGCAGGTTTCATACATTCAAGGCCTTTTTTAATCATTGATCTGAGAAAGCTGCTGTATACAGCAGACAGCATAGATATTTCTCAACGAGAATATGAGTCTTAATCTGATGAGGGTTTTTAAGAACAGGATTTGAGTATTTAGGTTAATATTTTGGTTTTGTAGCAATTTGTGGTATTGCGTAAAACTACCACAGCACAGTCTATTCTATGTTCAATTTTCTTATCTTGTATACTAAATTTGTTATAACTGATCCAAGAAAATTGAAGTGTTTTGTATTTACTAATTCTACATCCTGAATTAATGATGAATTCAGGCTAGATGCCATATTCCAATTCAAGATCATAGTTTCTGTTTTGGAAAGGTACTTCTTGGAATACTTGGTAATGAATGAATTTTTATTCAAGATCATTCTTATCCCAACTATTAATACCTATGTCATCAGTATGTTAGCTTCAGGAGGGAAAGCAAAAACAGGGTTTTCTATTATGCCAGTCTCACAAGTTGCTTTAAGATTGATACCTATAGCACTCTTGAAATGTAGCCTTGTGTCAAAGTTGGTCTAGTTTACAGTAGTGTTGTGGTTAGTATAAGGAGGTGCTGTAAATTTATCAGTCCAACCAAGAATCCCTAAAAAAAAAAAATAACCCCAAAAAAAAAAACCCAACACAACATCTGATGTTCAATCAGATTTTGGGAAGCGGATTAGGCCTCAGATTTTTGAACATCATCTTGCATATTAGCTATGAAAACAAAAACCTAAATCTTTTAAAAATGCAGTCTGAAGTTAAATTTGGTCATGTCTAACAATTACCAATTCTTAAAAGAATTTTATGTATTCTCATTATTCTTAGGCTTACCTTTCCTTACTCTTTCTTGCATAATCTCAGCCATAAAATGGGTTCTCAGACTATATCTGCTGAACATTAATTTAGAAATAAATGAACATTGCTCTTGGCATTAGAGTGGTTCCCAAGAAAATCAATCAATTTTTGCAAGCAAATGATTATCAAATTAATTTGTTTATGAAGAATTTAAAATCACAAAGATTTTAACAGAGTATTTTGTAATGTGGAAAGTTAATTAGGGCAAAAAAAAAAAGTCAATGTCATTGGTAGTGAATCATTTGTTGATTATCAAATTCTTGTCTTCAGCTGCACTTAATCCTAGAAAAAAAAGCATGATGCACAATCTGATTCTGTAAATCTGAGAAAAGAAAAGGGAGGAGAGGAAAAGCTTTTTAAGCCTTAAATAACAGGTATTATAGTCTGGTGTTTTATTGGAAATCAGCAGATATCATTCATGATTGAAGTCCAAGTGATTAATTGGCAATTCTAGGTGTCATGGTTACACCATTTCCTGAAACATTTGCCTGCAAGTAAAGTTGGAAGAACAAGCCAAAGACAGTGCTATGTCTGCATGCAAACTTCTTGAAGAGAAAAAGAAGCCAAAATAGTGACAACTTGGTGCAAAGAATACACAACTGCATTGTGCATAGAATACTTCAAGAAGTATTGTGGTAGCAAAATAGGCACATCCCATCTCCCCTTTCGTTGAAACTGCAGTGTTGATACTGAGATCCACAAACACTGAGCACTATTCTGTCACATATATATATATATATATATATATATATATATATATACATACATACATACATACATACACACACACACACACACACAATGGTGATTTAATTAAATATATATGAACAAATACTCAATTATGCAAATTTCTAATCAGCCAATGATGTATCAGCAATTTGTTGTAGGCATTTAAACAGTCATGACAACCTGCTGAATTTCATTTCATGCATATGGGAAAGAAAGGTTACTTAAATGAGAGAATGCAGTATGGTCATTAGTGCCAGGTGGGTGTGGTTAAGAGCATTCCAAGAACTGCTGATGTATTAGGATTTTCATGAACAATCATCTGTCGGTTTTACAGAGAATAGTCAGAAAAAGAAAAAAATTAAAGTGGCAATTCTGTGGGTGGAAATCCCTTGTTGCTGAAAGAAGTTAGAGGACAATGGCTAGACTGGTTCAACAGTAGCTCGCTCATTCAATCTTTACTATGGAGATATACAAAAGAACAACTCTTTATATACAACATATTGAACCCTGAAGCAAATGGGTTACAGAAACAGAAGACCACACCAGGTGCCACTCCTATCAAATAAGAACAAGAAACTGAGGCTACAATTCTCTAAGGATCATAAAAATTGGACCACAGAAGATTGGAAATACATTGCCTGGCCTGATGAGTCTTGATTTCTACTGTAACATTTGGATAGTAAGTTTAGAATTTGATATACATAAAGAACATGAAAATATGGATCCATTCAGACTTGCATCAATAATTAAGGCTGCTGGTGGTGTAATGGTATGGGGATATTTTATTGCCATACATTTAGAACTTAAACCTGCATGCTAATTACTCCTATTTTTGCCTTGTGACTGATAGCAGCCTGGCAAAATAGCATCTGACGTGAAAGTGTGTATAAAGCAGAGGTGCATCATTCAATTCCTGTATATGGAGAAAATTGTAGCCATTCGCATTCAACAATATTTGCCAAATATTTGCAGACCAAACAGTGGATATGAGCACAGTTCAAGAGTAGGTCATGTGTTTCATAGTGGTGTCAGTGATGTGTGTGACATGCCACATTCCAGATATTTCCTGCACAACTCATGAAATGAAGAGCACTTAAATCAGTTCCTCTGTCTGAATTATCAAATTAGGAACCAGGAATTGTGTATAGAGATGAATGTTGGCGTCACTGTGTTGGGAAAAAAAATGTTTGGATATTGCAAAGTTTGTGCCAGGTGGGTCACAAAGACGTTCACACAAGAACAAAAAGACAAATGCAAATCTGTCAGGACAAGGCAGAATCAAATCAATATGTTAAATATAATTTTTTTTTTTTAATAGTTGGCTAAGGAGCATTAAATAATAGTTTCAGACTATTATTTTTTAGTGGCAGTTTATTTTGGTTCAGACCTGAGACTGACCTGGTAGATAAAATAGGGATGTCGATTTTGATTGGCTGAGCCGAATGTGGAAAGGAATTATAGATTAAGGTTTTTTGGGAGTTGCTGTTTGGAGATCAGACTAACTCGACATGTTAGATTGCATTTGTGCAAATCCTTCCCCCACTAGTTGGTTGTTACATGTCAAAGGAAATGGATGTGTGAGATTCTGTGTTTGAAAGCAGCTCTGTAATACCCACTTGATAGATGTACCCGTTGATGAAAAAAATACATTGAATCAATAGCTTCATCTACAGCAAAGTTGGTTCTCTGTGTCGCGCCAGAAAGTTTTTCTCGCCCAAGTCCATCCTTCAAATCTATAAATCAACAATTTGCCCTTGCATGGAATACTGCTGCCATATATGGTCTGTGGAACTCCCTTTCTCTTACTTGCCTACCGGATAGCTATAATCTCCAACTATTCAAATGCAATGTTAATCAATATCTCGAGATGCCTTGATCAATTCCCTGTCCTTCTCTTCATCCTTTCCTCTCTCACGCCTCTTTACTCTTGCTCCCACTCTCTGTAACCCCTTGTGTGCTAGTGGTGCTCCCACCTTGCTTTATATGAAATGCTTTAAAAAAACACAAAGCAAGGTGATAATGCCACTAGGATGCAAGGGGGGGGAGGCTACTGGTAGTTAAAGAGAATGAGAAACCTAATCCTAAACCCCTACTCATTCAAACGTGTTTTAGAGTGCTTCAACATGGTGTAATAGTTAGCAAGCTTGTCTTAGTAGATTAATTATGACTAGTGGGTTTGATCCTCATTGGGTGCTCCATACTTTCAGCCTTGAGCCACATCTAAGCTACCTATAGGAAAATCACCATTCAAATGTGTTTTATTGGGATTTGAGTGACAACTTTCAGGAGGCCTCCTATCCATGGTCATTCAGAACTGAATTTCAAGCTGTCATATTCACATTCATAGACGTAAGAGGAAAGATACAAATTTAAATACATATACTAATTTATACTATTTGTTTTGAACATAAATACAAAATGGTGTGAAGCAATGTGTTGATTAAAGATGTTGGTATTTTACTATGCAAATTAATAAAAACAAACAAACAGACATTTTCCAAATTCATGTATGCAAAAAAATGTTTTGAAACTGAAAACAACATTTGCTATTATAAACATTCATCAAATATTTGTTTATTTACTTTTAAATTTCATTTTGAGAAAGTGACATGGACAAATATTTGTAATTATTTTCATAACAATTTAATTTTATTTTAATGTACAGATATACATCAAGTGGATGTCAAATATATAGGCCCCAAGAGTTTAGCAGAAAAAAAAAAATGAAAAAAGCCCCAGAGGAGCCGCAATGAATGAGTGAAATAGATTTCAATTTTCAAACAAAGCTGCAATTTCAGATTTGTTTCTATATTGTTGTAAAAGTGTACATTAAAATAAAATCTTAAGTAGAAATAATTACACATTTCTAAACAATACAGAAAATCCTAAACTTGCAACTCAGTAAGCAACAAGAGGATGAATAAAACAAAGAAATAAATAGATTAAATAATTGCAATTAAGAATTAAAGCTTCATTTTTTTTCTCTCCCCTTTCTAATATTGACTATAGTTTCAGTGAAAAATATAGTCAAATAAAAAGGAAAAAGTTTACTGTTTATTCATTTTAAAATATTTAACCCTAACCCAGGCAGGTGATTTTGGAGTTATGAAAGGCAGGGAAGCGGGATTTTTTTTTTTTTTTTTTAACCAGCCAACTTAAAAATTTAATTGAGTTTCAAATAATGGCTTAAATTGTTTGAAATTTGATAGGATTATTCTTTTAAGTTTTCATTGGATCTGGAACAAAATGGCAATATTAAATGTAAAGGTTTGTAAAGTAAATTAACCAAATGCTTCAATGCAATAACTTCATTTACAATCCAAATAATTCATGATGAATAGACTGAAATATTTGGATACTTCATTCATAAAATACCTTTTATTGGAAGGCTAAATAAGACTACACCATTTTCTAAAATTATAAAAATTCTTACATCAGCAAAAATACGCCGACATCAGTAAGCATGAAACAAAAGGAGTATTCACTATAGTTACAATTAGCTTTAGAAAAATGTAACAGAATTTTTCACAAAAGTATTTTTAGTAATGTATCTGAAGTTTTAAATCAATACCTCAACTAAAAAAAGTAGCAGTATCAATTGAAATCTGTACATGGGCAAAAAAAATATCTACTGTATGAGAATGTATAAGGCTATATATCTTTGAGTTTCAAATAGACAGGTAAAGACAATTATTCTTTTTTAGTGAATAAATCCACCCTTATTCCAACCCCCCACCCCTTTTTAAGCTGTGAGCTTTCTACAACCAAACTTATCACAATTCATGTAAATTTTAAAATTAAATTTTCCAACTCTTTTATTCCATCCACTTGTCTATTTGAAACTCAAGTATAGCAAGAAAAGTTTTAAAAGAATCATTGTTATCAAAAAACTTCAGCTCTGATTAATCTTCTGAATTCAATCTAGAAAAATCTTGCACCTTGTTGAATAGTGTGGACATGAAATAATTAGTTTTCTTTAGGACATAACTTCACTTATTTAAAAATATTTTCAGCTAATATATAAAGGTCAAATTTGTGTGTGTATCCTCACTTGAAAACCTAAAAATAAATTTTCATATATATATACACACACACACACACACACACACAACTGATTGTCTGCATGCACTTATTGCAGTAAACTTCTATCAAATAAATGCAGCTTAATCATTGTACATTGCATTTATTTGCATGCCCACTCAAATGACATGTCACAAGATCACATTTAGACTGGGAGTCTTCTATATAACAAAAGTTGCTCAAGCTCCCTTGGTAGTTTCCTATTGGCATGCTTCAGGTAGTAGAGATTAACCCTAACCCTAGAGGTATGACCCCCTCCCTTCCTGGAGTTTAGCATAGTAATTGAAAATACACATAATTTTGATATATTCCTTATATCACAGCCAGTTATTGCTTGATAAAGAGGACTAGTTCAAATATTCAGCTTTAAGAATCAATTTAAAAAAAATAACTGTTTTGTTATTCATTCCCAATTTGGTCTTTAGTGATCAATGTAAATAAGCAATTGCTTTAATTGCTTTTATGATTGCTTATTCAAATTAAATTGTTAATGCCTAAGTATCTAGATCATAGCTTGCAAATAAGGAATCAGCATTGATATTTTAAAAATTAAAATTTTGAAAAATCTGTATTTTCAATTCTATTTTTTTAGGTTTTGTTCAAGAAATATAAGTTACCTGCTTTATTTAACATTAGGTTAGACAGATATTAGGTTTGTTTGTCTTTGAGTTTAAAGACAGAAAAAAAAAAAAAAGAAAGAACATTTTAACATTAAAAATGAATCTGCAAATCACTTGATTAATATGTTATGACATGTACAATTGTACCACGACACCTACATATGAAATAAACAATGACCAAAATGTTTAAACCAATCAAACAATTTGCATCTACCATTTCGCAGCAGATGTAATTACTGAACAACACATCAAAGCAAATGAAACTGACTTGACCTTTGTAGTGAAGTCTATCACTGATAATTTTACAATAAACTGGTATGTTACCATGAAATAAAAAGTCTGAAAGGGACTAAATCTAATAAAAACTTAGCTCGCATTATGGTTGATGGCAACAAAATTTGGGGAGAATTAACATTTTTGGCATTTTTCTAAACTCAACTGAAAACTTAATTTTATCCTAATAAGAAACATTTTGAATAATTGTGGGTGGTATGTCTTAGAAGCTAACATATTTTGGGGGTTGGGAGTGAAATTAAATTCTCTGCTTTATTTTCAAAATTAATAGCAATAATGATTTTAAACAAATGATACAGTTCTTCTCAATCGCATGGTCATAGACTGAGGCTAAGAAAACAAATTTAATCTTTTTTTTTTAGTTCTCAGTTCACATAAATAATGTGCATGAGGGGGTCTAAAGGGGGTCACTGGAATTATATCATAATTAAACACATAAATTATTAGGATACACAAAGAGAGGTGGATAATTTAGACTGATTACATGTCATGCTTTTGAACCCGTAAATCCAATAGTTCAGGCTGATCACTATTTTACTATATACACTAGAAGTCTGATAGTTCAGACTTAGATCAGATACTAATAATAAAAGACTTCATATAGCAACCAAGGGATCAAAGGGTTAATCAATGCAAATATGAGAACATATTATTTGCATTATGACAAGGTTGTTATCAGATATTTTTTTAATCTGAAAAATAAATAGGGAGGAATGTAACAAAATTCGGAGAAGGACTTGCTAAAGTTTTCTTACACAAAAATTCTCAATGTATTTGTCAATCTTTCTTCCCAGCAAATATTCATTTCTTTCAGGCTGACTTTGTACATCCAATCCATTTTAGAATCATCTTTTCTGATATTATTTAAAAAAAAAAAAAAAAAAGCTTAAGCTGAGTGAAATATTAATTGCTAAAATATAAATAAGGGTAGAGAATAACAGAACAAAATTGCAGAAGAAAAAGAAAATCATTACAGGATATTTTGTCATATTCAAATTAATTAAGAACCTTTTGAACCTGTAAACCCAATATTTCAGGCTGATCCCTATTTTACTAGATTCTTTAAGCCTGAAATTTCAAACTCAGGGAGATCGGATACTAATAATAAAAGATTTCATATAGCAACCATTCACAGCCTTTCTTTTAATGGAATGATGGGATAAGATTTAAATAAAAGATGACCATGTCCTAAAGTAAAGTTTGAGTATATCTGAGCCTTTTTTTTTTTTTGATTAATTTTGCAATGGATGAGATCAATAATGTGAACCTACTTTGTTGACTGCATGAAAAAAAAAAAAAAAAAAAAAAAATGTTACAGATGGGTTAAATTTTAAACTGTTACTTATTGGATTCCTTAGATGATAATTTTAATATTTTATTAATGTCCTGGATTTAACAAATTTTATATTTTTTTGTGAATTTTTTTCATAAACAACAAGCAGAATATTTTCATTTATTCTGATGACATTTGGCTTCAATTTAGAATTTTCTCATAATTTTCATTAAAAGAATAAGAAAAAGAAAAGAGAGAAATAGAGAAAGAGATCATCCTTTTGCCACTTTAAAGCAAAAACCTTGAGGCCACATTTCAATCACAGTATTTTTTGTATGACTTGTGGTTCCATAATCATTGTCACATTTAGGGAACATTGTATGCAAATCTAACAAGAATTATGGGACAGATGTAGTATTTGCTAATTACTGTGTTCACCATGTGAAAGAACCAATTTTTTTCTGCTCTGATATCAAACAAAAAGGAACAAAAAATAAAAAAAGCTTGTTTCAATAACTATGATGACAGCATCCAAACATTTAGAGTAAAAATATAAAATAAAAAAAATAAAAAGCAACCTTTGAAAAAATATGAACTAGTTAATGATTGAACTACAAGCAACAACAATAGATCAATAGGTACGTTAGTATTTTGTAGGATTTTTTTTTTTTTAATGAGAGCTTCATATCTGTAGCTTTGTTATGTGACAAGTAAAATTTAAAAAAAAATCCATTGCAGTTAAAAGCATGACATTTTAAAATTGCAGACTGTTGTATAATTAATTAATCAACAATAATTTACATAGAAAACTGACAATGTCGGCCAAAAATAAGAGCAGGATAACAACAAGGAAGTGGATTATCACAAAGGAGTCATTCATGATAAAATTGAACCAGTTTGAAAGAGACATTGAGCTCTTTGTTAATGAGGATGATGATGATGAGGAGGATGATGATGAAGAGTTAAAAATCTCCAAGAAAATGGTTGGAATTTTTATGAAAGCCAGAAATGTTATGTGAGAAAAGTGTCACAGTCAAAAATGAATACCTGTGGAAAAGACAGGAAAAGGGTTACAAATCCTTTTTTCAGTAAGTGAAATGTTCAAAAGATAGACACGTTATTACAGCGGAGTATTAAAATATTGAAAAATAATGTTTTCATGCAATTGAAGAACAAATCTCTTTCTCTGAAGTTGAAGATATGAATGTTTAAGAAAGCAAATGTTTAGATGTGGAAGCAAAAATAAGGAACCAGTAAAATTTGAGATGCTCAAGAAATATATTTCTTAAAAGTTTTGAAGGTATACATAATCTATATAATAAAGTTGAAGGAAAATATGAGATGGGAAGTGTAAACCAACTCAGCAGGCATTGACTCTAGTTTTATGACTGTTGGCTTAAATTGCTTTCCTCTTCCCCAATTAGCTTGGCTAGTCACATGAACCTTAACAACCAGTTTATACAGAGGACAGTTTTGGGGTAGATGTCATAAAGGAGATTTTTTCCTGACACTTGGGTAAAAGCAAAGCTTCTTGCAATGTAACATGCTGGACATGTTAGTAAAGACTGCTTTTGTAATATCCGCTAGCTTTCCTTTTCAGTGTTGGAGAGAAAAGATGTTACGTTACAGAATGTATAGGCTTGATAAAAAATAGCACACCCTACCATACTGATCAGAACTTTGACAACTGACATTGAGTGGGGATGGTTTGAACCCTGTGGGCATGGAATCTTGACAGTGACAAACTGTCTTTGTTCAAATTTTAAGATGAAAAAATGCTTGAAAATGGTCAGTACTGTTGCTGCAGCGTAGAAGTTAAGATGCTTTCCTCTCCCAGATTCATGTGTGTTGTGTGGAGACGATATATAGCCAGCCAAATTATTGACATACATTCTGTCTCTTAATCTTCTTTCAAGATTAAGATACCTCTACTACTATGCCCTCTGCTTCCTGAAATAAAAGCTAGTAAAAAGAAAGCTGAAGAAAATTGCTTGTTGTTGATTCAGCCTGTGGAACAGTGTTGAGGGTTCCTACTGAACAGACTACTAGAATTTGGAGATGCACACAGCACAACAGTAGATATTTCTACATTTTGTTAGCAGGTTTTCTTTTTAGAAGATAAAAACTTAATTTATGTTCTCCTGACTGGGTTTATTCACAAGTCCAGTATATCAGGTTTGCAAGAGGTTGTGTTTTTATCCATGTTTTAATCAATCATCTTCTCTTTAAAATGTTCTCAATACATATTGGTTTCATTGATTGGTCGTTATGGGTCACATGACTCGCCAAGCACAGTGCATACTAATGAGGTAAGAAAAATTAACCTAACACTTGTATTTTTAAAGCAGAAAAAGAAATCCATGCTAAAATCTACTGAAATATCAGTTGATACTTCATTTTAAATATCTAAATGAGAAAATTGCTGTAAAGAGAACAATGCTAAATATTAATGGAATTCCCTGAAGATGAAATTGAGACAATCAAAAAACAAAGTCAATAAAACCAAAACAGGTTAGAATACCTTGATATGTAATCTGAAATAATTTATATTATTTACGTGTTTATTAAACTGCCAACAATTGTAGACGTTTTCCAAAAACAATACGCAAATAAATTATCAAATGAATTCATAAATCGAGGATTGATTACTAAAATGATTCAGGGACAAATATTTACATGACACTCTTATATCTTTGATGACCAGGATAATGATGCAGACAACTTGCCACTTTCATAATTTTAAGAATTTAATAATTTATTTCTGTTAAAATTAAATTTGGTGGGGATCGTCTTTGTTAATATATGAAAGTACATTCATGTAAACATAAAAGCTTTATAACTATTTAGTTATGTTTAAATGTTCATTTAATAATCAAGGGAATATTTTGCTTTTCATAATCATTTTCCTTCAAGATTTATGAGGACTGATTGATAAGGTCTCCAATTCTATAAAACCAAACAGATGAATGAAACTGGTATGAAAATTAAATATTTTCCTTTTCAAAATTATTTTTCAACAGAGTCAGCATTTAGTGCTACACCTTATTTCAAATATTCTATCCACGTTTTTTTGTTTTTATTCTGTCACAAAGAAACGTCCTGCTTTACTTTTGATTTAACTGCACACAGTAAATTCAACTTTGGAATTGGATGAAAAACTCTTGACCTTTTCATCATCACCTTCAATTCTGGAACAACCTGGAAGCCGATGATCATATGAGAAATGTGCAACAACTGTCAAGCTCAGGCTTCTCACCATTTAGTTGACTGCAATACAGTTTGGCATTGACATGATATAAAAAATATCTCTTTTCTGGTCTTATTCTGAAGATGCATTGAGTACACAACAAAGCTTCATTGTTTTAACACCTAAATTTTGATTGACATACAAATTTCTAATGCCCCAAATTTTATCACTAACCATGCATTATAGATAACTCAGACACAACAGTCATGATGAACAAACACTATTACTCAATGCTATTACACGGTGAACTGACAATGTTTGAAGAAGATTTTATATATGTGTGTGTGTGTATATATATATATATATATATATATATATATATATATATATATCTCTATCTATCATATATTAGTGACACCACAATGGTAGCAGACTTTGCTTGTCAATCAATCCTCATACTTTAAACTTGAAATTTTACCAATGACAACATCTGTTCCATTATTCAGTCTTTCCAGCAACTGAATTAATTTTGCAAAGGTTTTTTTTCTTCCAATTATTTTTAATTTTGTCTCATTTTACATAATGAACTTTTCTCATGATCATTTTTTTTTATTTTTACAAATAAACAATTATCTCGAATCATGAGAAAATGGACAAAATAACCAGCACCACTTCAAAAGAACACATTATTTGAAAGAGAAAAAAAAAACTAAAAACAAAAATAAATCTGAACAGAAACCATTTTTTTTGTTCAAGTTAAACAAAAAAAAAAAAAGGAAATTTATCTAAGGAACTTTTGATAAAAAAAAAAAAAGGTAAGCAATTTTGTTGTCTCTGCTTGCATCCCTTATAATTCTGTAACTTCAAGTGATTACCATTTACATTTCAAGAAGAGACATTTTGTATTAATGTTTCTTATCCCCAAAGAGACCATACACTTTAAAACTAAAGTTCTTTTTCTCCAGAGATAAAGCATCTCAAATGGAACAAGGCACCACAAAGATCATCTTTCAGGAGAGAATGACATTAGATATCTTTTATGAGTTAACAACATAAAACACTGCAATATTAAGAGTTTCAACAATTTTAAATATTTTTCAGAATGTATTTTGGGATTTTTTTATGCATTAATTTAAGTAAACACAAGGCAATCATAGTTTAATAAATTCTAAGCAACCTCAAACTAAATTATGAAAAATATGTGATTACTTAAAAAAAAAAAGAAAAAACTTACTACATGGAATATTTTAAAATTTGACAGAGGGTCGAATCTACCATCTTTTGTCATTGAGGAATAAATGAAAAGCAACAACAAAAAGACAATTGTATTTTCTTGATACCTGCATGAAGTAATCTAAAATAAATAAAATACTAATATATATGTCAAAAAATACTAACATGACCTAAAAATATTCTGAAAAACAATTGGTCACAGATTCTGACATTTTGCTGTGAGCTTACAGAATACAATTTATGAATGTCTATAATGAATGTAGTCATACTTATAACGATATCAAATACAAGTATTTAGAGTTAAATCCAAATTTTTTTAAACATTTAATTCTATACTACCAGTAGAAACTAAACCTAAAATACTTTGAAATAGTTTTATATTTTCCAGTGCCTCATCTAATGTCTGGTTATACTAAATGCCATTACTACAAATATTTAAATTACATATATTTTGTGAACAAACTTTCTTTAGCCTAAAAATATGTGAAAAAAATATGACACAAAGTTTAAAACTGAGATTGTGGAAAGTATAAAGTTCTTGTAGGGAAAGGACAGATTGTCCTATTAAACAAGTGGGAGGGGAAAATTATCAATTTCTTCACATAACTACAAAAAGTAAGTGAAGCTACCATCAAACACTATTTGTTAAAAAAAAAATTATCTAGAAATAAATAAAACTTCACCGGGAAAAATTTAAATAATATCGGGAAGTTCTCAACTAAGAGGCAAGAATCTATGCACACACACACGTGTGTGTATGTGTATGTGTGTGTAAGTTGTCACAAATCAATGCAAAATTATAAATTTATTTCATGAGAATATTTGTAATTGGCCTTTTTTATTTATTTATTTCATTTTTTTTTTTTTTTTTTTTAAACCAGTTTGCACGTCTATCCTAAACAAATATATTATTGTCACCATCACTGTCCTCCATAAATTATGGAGTTTTCTAGTACTGAGGTCCTGCAATTTTGTACATACATATAGGTACTAATATGAGAGGGTGCTGAAAAATTCTTGGCCCAAACCATTTCCCAAAATTATTATTCTGATGTTTGATGCCAAGAACTTTTCAGTACCTGCTTACAGAATGCACACTTTATACAAATGATACAAATGTAATTTGACTTTTTTCTTTTTTTTTTGTTTGTTTTTACAGAGTGTATGATTTCTGAGGTCAGGATTTTAGAAGACTAATCTACAGAGTCTGTTTAAGAGTTGAAGATAAATATATTTCATGTTTCTCCTAAGGAAGCTGAACATGACAAAATTAGATATTATCACAGAGTTTACAAAACAACAACTGGAGAGAGTGGAATGAGAAGTATAGATGAGAAAAAATATTACCTACCTGAGTAAAAACTAAGAAATAGTATAGACCGCAAACTCATCTCGTTCTTTGTTTTGGTAAATATTTAATAATTCTTTAAAGCATTTGTCGCAGATTTCTCTCATTTTTTTTAAAGTGAAAGTCTTATAAAAGAAACTTTCCGTTTTCTACCAAAATAGAAAATTCAGAAGTGAAGGCAGCTAACACTGACATCATCACATTTACCAATGTTTGGAGCGCGTGAATCTTATTCAGAGGCAAGGAGAATATTTCTTTCTTGGAGTATTTCCAGGCATTATTATCAGCACAATGTGTAGACAAAAACAAATTAAAATGAATGCCCGAAAGTGAGAGCTGAAATAAGGGGACAGGAAAAAAAGTGGCACATAACTAAAAATTACATGTGGAAGTATTAATTGAAAAACTAATTGGTGCAAGAAAAATGTCCAAAAATCTATTGCTGCCATGTCAAGGATTTCTTTTTGTTTTTTCACAAAATCCAGAACAACATTTTAAAAGTAATTTCATCATAGATACAGAATTTTCTAAACAACTTCAAATCGTCTTTGAAGAAGGGAAGTACATTTTGTGGAATAGGTATTTTAAGAATTTTTTTTTTTTCCCCAAGAAAAAAAAAACAAAACAAAAAAAACAAAAACAAAACAAATTCAAAGCCACTTGCATTAATTGAAAATTAAACAAATGGGAAAATAAAAGCATCATAAAACAATTGCAATTCATCTAAAAGGGTAACAAAATTTACATCGATATTATTAGAAAAATAAGTTCTATAAACATACAAGAATTTAAAAAATCTTCTATGAATAGAAAATAAATCCTATAACATGATTTTCCCCAATTTGTTTTTAATTCTTAAAGAAAAAGTCCCCAACAGATTTGATGAGTTGCTATGTACACACATACAGACATCATATATATATATATATATATATATATATATATATATATGTTAGGAAAATAAAACAAAAGTAACACATGCTGATGCTATATACATATTACAATCACATTGTGTCATCAAACAGTTACCAAAATGTGGCTGATAATTTGGCACAAAATATTTTCGAATCATTTGGATATGCAGAGGGGGAACAAATCATTTTGAAATGGCAGAATTTGAATGCCAAATTTTTTTAAATAAAATAAATCATTCAAAATCTGCAGCATTTTAACAGCTAGGTCAAGAATTAAAAATCTGGATGAACATGCGTTTATACTCACACACACACACACACACACACACACACACACAATTTGCTTCTTACAAATGTATAAATGAGGGCTTAATTGTTCCTTTCCAAACATTTTGTGCCAGAATGTTGGCTTTTCATTTTTAAAGTTTTCTGAGAACATGTTTGAGACAGAAATCTGAGATTTATATGTATTTTCAATAACAATTCTGTGTGTTCACTCTATGAGGTGAAAGAGTTATCCTTTGCCAGGGCTGAATCAATTAAATGTGATGATGTGTTGTGATATTGTATGCCATACCTGCAAAGAAAGAAAATTTCAAAGCTTTAGACAATATTAATTATAGAATGGAGACAAGAATTGAAAAATGATTTCAAATGTGTTTAAGTGATAAATAATTTAAATTAAATGGTGAGTATCCATATATAAGAAAGAAAAGAATAGAAAAGAATAGAAAAGAATAGAAAGAAAAGAATAGAAAAGAAAAGAATAGAAAAGAATAGAAAATAGAAAGAAAAGAATAGAAAAGAAAAGAATAGAAAGAAAAGAATAGAAAGAAAAGAAAAGAATAGAAAGAAAAGAATAGAAAGAAAAGAATAGAAAGAAAAGAATAGAAAGAAAAGGATAGAAAGAAAAGGATAGAAAGAAAAGTAGAAAAGAAAGTGTTGTGGAGTTATTTCCTCAATAGAACTTGTAGTCGGACTAAATACGTCCTAAATGGGGTAAACGTACAGAATCGTTAGGAACTTGTAAATAAGTGTTACGCAGAGTAATCGAGTTGTGGTTGCTGATAACTTACTCCTCGACTACCTACTGACTCCTACTTATAATAGGTGGGAGAGTCTATTATCTAGACAAGGTGTCTTACACTGTAACACCCCCCTCCTAAAACTTTACTCTATAGGAGTAAAAAGTTTTACATTTTTTATTTTATTTTATTTATTTTTTTTACAGAAAAAAGGAGAAGAAAAAAAACAAAACAAAAAAAAACTTCATTTTTTTAGCAACATCGTAGCGTATCTCCTACGTTTTGGATCCATTTTTAAATGGTCAGTTGCCTTTCTTTTTCTCTTGGATCGGCGTATCTCGGGTAACATCGTTGCTGGTGTTGGAAGATCAAATGTATCAAAAGTCACCTCCATAGGTGTTTCTTCCACTGGAGCGCTGTCAACCACGTCTGAAGAGCGTTGTCTGATCTGGTTAACGTGCCGTCTGCACATGAATTTTTCACCTTTCACGAAGTACATCATGTTGCCAATCCGCTTTTCTATTTTTCCACACTCCCAGAATGATTTATTCTGTTTATATACCTTAAAGTATACTTTTTCACCAGGATTGTATTTCTTAACTTGAATAACTTTTTCTGTACCTGGCTTTGTCTTTTTCGGTAATAATTTGTCGAAAACAGATCTTACCTGACGTGCAAACATCACCTCGGCTGGCGATTGTGACGCTGGTGTTGCGTTATTTGGGGTAAGTCTGTATACCTGTAGAAACTTCTGTAGTGCTTCATCTGCAGGTATTTCCCTAGCTTTCTTTAAAGCTCTTTTAAGGGTGTCAACAAATTTTTCAGCTAACCCGTTAGATCTTGGGTGATATGGAGCTGTGGTAATATGTTCGACATTGTATTCCTTACAGAAATCTTTAAATTGTTTCGACGTAAATTGACTTCCATTGTCCGTCACAATTGTGTCTACAACACCAAACCTTGCGAACAATTCCAGCAGGAAGTTTTACGTACTTTGCGTCGTCGGTTTTCTTATCCTTTGTATTTCAGGCCATTTTGAGAAACTATCCACTACTATGATGTAATGGTATCCATTCAGTGGACCTGCAAAATCCACATGCAACCTAGACCATGGTAGGTCTGTTTTTGGCCAGGGATTAAATTTTACTTAGAGGCTTATGGTCGGTTTGTAGCTTAAAATGTCGACCATGGAGAAAACGGTGAAATTTCGCTACTGCAAATATTATTCCTAGCGCCTCTTTCTCTATCTGAGAGTAATTCTTCTCAGCTGGAAGTAGTGCTCTAGAAGCATGAGCAATTGGTTTTACTTGACCATCTGTCATTTTGTGTAAAATGCATGCTCCTATACCATAAGCACTAGCATCGCAAGCTACTATGATTTCTAAATCCGGATTGTAATGGGTTAGAAATAATTCCGAGGTTAATACTTCCTTTATCTTTTCAAATGCTTTCTGGCATTCATTAGTCCACTTCCAGGGTTTTCCTTTCTTTAGTAGTTCATTTAAGATCATACATTTTAGGGATGTATATTTGGTAATAATTAGCTAGTCCCAAAAAACTTTGTAATGTTGTAATATCATTCGGAGCCGACATGTCTTTTATAGCCACTGCTCGCTCTGGGTCTGGCCTTCTACAATTCTTATCGATGATCTGCCCCAGATATTTCACTTTATCCATGAAAAACTTGCATTTACTTTCCTTGAGTTTAAATCCAAACTCCTGTATTCTGGAAACTACTGCATTGACATGTTTTATGTGTTCTGCAATACTTGTACTTCTCATGAGGATGTCGTCTAGATACGCCACTGTGAAATCCAAACCACCCAACATCAAATCCATTACTTGTTGGAAAATGGCGGGGGCGACCTTAATCCCAAAAGGTAGCCTGTTAAATTTATACAGACCCGATGTGTGTTGATACACAAAGGTTTAGACGTTTCTTCCTCTACCGGTATTTGCAGATATGCATCGCTGAGGTCTATCTTCGAAAATATTGTGCCTCCATTGAGCTTTGCAAATATTTCTTCTGCTGTTGGTAGAGGATAGTTATAGTTTTTTTTGTGTCGCGTTTAACCCTGTTGAAAAATCTGCACAAACACAAATGTCTTTAGACTTTTTTTTCACATATACCGTCGGAGCTGCCCAATCACTGTAGTCAACTTTTTTTGAGTACACCGGATTTCTCTAATCTGTCCAATTCTTTATCAATCTGTTCTATTGAGGCAAACGGAACACTCCTTTTCTTTTTGAATACCACCTGAGCATTTTCTTTTAAAAAGAATTTTGCCTCCATCTTGGTACACATTCCCAAGCCCGGAGAAAAAAACAGTAGGAAATGTTTCCTTTAGTTTCATTATTAATCTTTTGGCTTCGGAGTTAAAATTTTTTCTACCTTTTATCAGAAAGAATTTATCAGTAGATCCCATAATTGAAACTCCGTTATCCAATTAGTACCTAGTAAATTCGTGGTATTTTCCATGACAAATAGTTTAACTTTTCGCGTTTTTTTATTTAACGTGACGTTTGTAACAATTTCTCCAATAAATTGTATTTTTTCTCCTGTCACTGACTTCGCGATTTTCTTTGTTTTCATTAAAGTTGGTTTCCCCAACTTCTTCCACGTATGCAAATTTATGATAGAGAGATCCGAACCAGTGTCAAGTTGCATTTTTATTTTTTTTATTATTTATTTCGACGGTAACGAATTTTCTAGTTACTTCATCGTTTACCTCGTTGGACTTTAGTTTCCTGATTTTTTGAATGGCAATGCGAGTGTCTGTGCCCAACTCTTCCACAGTTGAAACATTTTTTATTTTTAAAATTGCAATATCTGTACCAGTGTAGTTCACCGCAAGCAAAACATGGCTTCGGGCACTTTTGTTTGTTTTTTCCTGGTATTTTAGTTTTAGCTTGATAATTTGCAATTTTATATTTCTTTTTGTCAGACTGACTTTCTTTTTTGTACCACATTTTCCTTACATGCGAAACGCCAGACTGTTCTATATTTTTAGCGTCTTTTTTATGCTAACATATCTTGTGCAGTCTTCTGCCAAATTCTGTACCGTAATACTTGGATTGCTTTCCAATTTTGCCAGTACTAATCTAATTTTCTCAACTCTGCATCTTTTTCCACTACAAGACCTTGAACAAACACTAAGCACTTAAAATTGTCTGCTAGCTTGAATTCTTCACAATGCTTATTCACATTGGCTGCGTACGTTATATAGTCATGTTCGTCATCTATTATCAAATTTAAACATTTCCACCTCTTGTGGAACAAAGATGTCTTTTGACTAAATAACTCGCTTAATATATTTACCACCTCGGTAAATGTTAATTCGCTAGTTTTTTTCTCGGTAAAATGTAGTTTATCAATTTGTTATGCTCAGCAGTTCCTAATTTACTTAAAAGAAGCCTAACCTTCTTTCCTTCAGACCACAAATGGCAGTCCTCGTTATATACGTCCGTATATTTTTTATAATATTCTTGAAAAGTTACCTCTTCATCTGGACTGTACGTAAATATTTCAATTGAATTCCATATTGTATTCTCTGGGAAGGAATCATTTTGTAGACTTTTCTCTTTCCTGTTCTCGGTTATTTCCAGAATTTTTCTTTGAAACTCCCCATGCATCTGTTCCATTTTCTGTTGGAATTGCATCTGTCTATTGAAAGTTTCCTCCTGTAACTGCTTCTGGAATGTATTCTGTTGTTCCAATATTTTAGCTTGTTGTTCCAACTGGAAATTAAAAAAATCCAGGAGTAGACTTTTGCATTCCTCCATTTTTTTTTTCAAAGTGTAAATCCGAGACTTTGTCGCCCACGTTATTTGTGGCGAACAAAATTTTTCTTCCTCCCTATGAGTGCAAATTTCATCATCAAAACCACTGTGGCGAACAAACTTTTTTTTCTCCTTATGAGTACAAATCTTCGTCGCCAAAAGTTGTTTTGACCAACGATATTTTTTTCTCTCCCCCGTATGAGTTCAAATCTTCGTCGCCAAAAGTTGTTGTGGAGTTATTTCCACAATAGAACTTGTAGTCGGACTAAATGCGTCCTAAATGGGGTAAACGTACAGAATCGTTAGGAACTTGTAAATAAGTGTTACGCAGAGTAATCGAGTTGTGGTCGCTGATAACTACTCTTCCCTCGACTACCTACTGACTCCTACTGGGAGAGTCTATTATCTAGACAAGGTGTTTTTCACTATAATAGAAAGAAAAGTAGAAAAGAAAGAAAGAAAAGTGGAAAAGAAAGAAAGAAAAGAAAGAAAAGTGGAAAAGAAAGAAAGAAAAGAAAGAAAAGTGGAAAAGAAAGAAAGAAAAGAAAGAAAAGTGGAAAAGAAAGAAAGAAAAGAAAGAAAAGTGGAAAAGAAAGAAAGAAAAGAAAGAAAAGTGGAAAAGAAAGAAAGAAAAGAAAGAAAAGTGGAAAAGAAAGAAAGAAAAGAAAGAAAAGTGGAAAAGAAAGAAAGAAAAGAAAGAAAAGTGGAAAAGAAAGAAAGAAAAGAAAGAAAAGTGGAAAAGAAAGAAAGAAAAGTGGAAAAGAAAGAAAGAAAGAAAAGTGGAAAAGAAAGAAAGAAAGAAAAGTGGAAAAGAAAGAAAGAAAGAAAAGTAGAAAAGAAAGAAAGAAAGAAAAGTAGAAAAGAAAGAAAGAAAGAAAAGTAGAAAAGAAAGAAAGAAAGAAAAGTAGAAAAGAAAGAAAGAAAGAAAAGTAGAAAAGAAAGAAAGAAAGAAAAGTAGAAAAGAAAGAAAGAAAGAAAAGTAGAAAAGAAAGAAAGAAAGAAAAGTAGAAAAGAAAGAAAGAAAGAAAAGTAGAAAAGAAAGAAAGAAAGAAAAGTAGAAAAGAAAGAAAGAAAGAAAAGTAGAAAAGAAAGAAAGAAAGAAAAGTAGAAAAGAAAGAAAGAAAGAAAAGTAGAAAAGAAAGAAAGAAAGAAAAGTAGAAAAGAAAGAAAGAAAGAAAAGTAGAAAAGAAAGAAAGAAAGAAAAGTAGAAAAGAAAGAAAGAAAGAAAAGTAGAAAAGAAAGAAAGAAAGAAAAGTAGAAAAGAAAGAAAGAAAGAAAAGTAGAAAAGAAAGAAAGAAAGAAAAGTAGAAAAGAAAGAAAGAAAAGTAGAAAAGAAAGAAAGAAAGAAAAGTAGAAAAGAAAGAAAGAAAGAAAAGTAGAAAAGAAAGAAAGAAAGAAAAGTAGAAAAGAAAGAAAGAAAAGAAAGAAAAGAAAGAAAAGTAGAAAAGAAAGAAAGAAAGAAAAGTAGAAAAGAAAGAAAGAAAGAAAAGTAGAAAAGAAAGAAAGAAAGAAAAGTAGAAAAGAAAGAAAGAAAGAAAAGTAGAAAAGAAAGAAAGAAAGAAAAGTAGAAAAGAAAGAAAGAAAGAAAAGTAGAAAAGAAAGAAAGAAAGAAAAGTAGAAAAGAAAGAAAGAAAGAAAAGTAGAAAAGAAAGAAAGAAAGAAAAGTAGAAAAGAAAGAAAGAAAGAAAAGTAGAAAAGAAAGAAAGAAAGAAAAGTAGAAAAGAAAGAAAGAAAGAAAAGTAGAAAAGAAAGAAAGAAAGAAAAGTAGAAAAGAAAGAAAGAAAGAAAAGTAGAAAAGAAAGAAAGAAAGAAAAGTAGAAAAGAAAGAAAGAAAGAAAAGTAGAAAAGAAAGAAAGAAAAGTAGAAAAGAAAGAAAGAAAAGTAGAAAAGAAAGAAAGAAAAGTAGAAAAGAAAGAAAGAAAAGTAGAAAAGAAAGAAAGAAAGAAAAGTAGAAAAGAAAGAAAGAAAAGTAGAAAAGAAAGAAAGAAAAGTAGAAAAGAAAGAAAGAAAAGAAAGAAAAGTAGAAAAGAAAGAAAAGAAAGAAAAGTAGAAAAGAAAGAAAGAAAAGTAGAAAAGAAAGAAAGAAAAGTAGAAAAGAAAGAAAGAAAAGTAGAAAAGAAAGAAAGAAAGAAAAGTAGAAAAGAAAGAAAGAAAGGTAGAAAAGAAAGAAAGAAAAGTAGAAAAGAAAGAAAGAAAAGTAGAAAAGAAAGAAAGAAAGAAAAGTAGAAAAGAAAGAAAGAAAGAAAAGTAGAAAAGAAAGAAAGAAAGAAAAGTAGAAAAGAAAGAAAGAAAGAAAAGTAGAAAAGAAAGAAAGAAAGAAAAGTAGAAAAGAAAGGGAAGTAGAAAATTAAAAATAAACGAAAACAGAAAATTTCTTTTTTTTTTTTTTTTTTTTTTTTTACATAAAATTGATATAGATAAATCCCTCATTAACACACGTACATACATAAACAGGGTGCTTCAGGTAATTTGGAAATTATAATATAAAAAATAAACAGATATTCAAAAAATAAAAAGAATATCAATATATTTTCCAAAAGATATGTATGCATATTCAACATAACTAAAAATGCCCTTTCATATTGAGATGGGCAAATCTTTGCTTACTTTTCTCTCAGGGTGGGGCCCCATGCCTTGAGTTGCTGTTGGGACTTAGGCTTAACCCAGACCATCACTAAAGATACTGGAATAAAGTTTGGTTCCCTGTACCGTTCCAGTAATCCTGTCTCTTGCTGCTCCATGGGAAGTATGCAGATGAACTATGTTCCTTAGTTCCACCAGTCGCAAACTTCATGGCTAAAACCTGCCATGTTGTGCACAATGCAGCAAACCACACCCTCATTTCCTTTGCATTCCATTGGTGAGATATAAGTTCCACATGAGCAGCTTCTTCCCTTTGTGGAACTGACTCCCAGGTGGATGCTTTCCTAATCACTACAATCTTAATCTTGTTCAAGACCAGGATTAAATGTTATCTTCCCCACATATCCCCATAAATTGTACCTCTTACTCTATAACTATCTACCTCGAGTGGTTCTTGGATGTTGTACAATTTGAATATCATTGTACCAAAAGCAACATTGATAATGACAGCCATCAATGAGTTTTTGCTATTCTGGGAATGCTGGGTGGTCTCCACCTCAACAACACCCAGGGGATTCAAATCAGGAGAGGCCACATAGTGAAACAGGGTTTGATTACTATGTCCTGCATAAGGCAGTGGTGTTAACCCTAACATACTCGAGGTAGACGTGGAGGCAAAATATGACACACAGCTCCAGTTGCTCATGATAACATAAATTGAGTGTGCAATTTTGTGACTACCTCTAGGATCCCTACAAAACCCCCTTTCATTCCCCCCATTCACCTGGCTATTGTCAAGAGGCTGGCTATTACAAAGTTTCTAGTACTCATAAAATGTCAAAATCTTTCCTTTTTTTATTGGTATACTTCCTGAATATTTAAGTAAAAATTTTTGATATAGAAAAGCATTATACATGTTAGGTTTTATGTTTGTTGATTAATACATGACTAGTGACTTTATTTTCTATTCAAGTGCACTGGCAGCAAGGTCTTATCATTTTACACTTGAAATGACTAGAGATGTAATTGTAATTTCTATGCTAACAGTTTCTTCTCTAACACTTCTTGCTTGGGGAACTCTCTTCTGGCTTCTTGGTCAAATTTGATCTTCAAAAATTTAAATGCAATGTCAATTGTTATCTTGTCTTTTATTGTTCTTTATCCTTAATAATGTTCTTTTTTCTAATGTTTTTTTCCCCACTCAGTAACCTCTTGTGTCTTAATGGCTTTAGAGTTAAATGATTAAAGAAAAAAAGAAAAAGAAAAAAGAAAAAAGTAATTCAAATATGCAAACTGTGACTACAACTCCCAGTTGAAGAAACAATCACAGAAGTTAACTTTTTAAAATCATCAAAAAGTAAAGATATCCAAATAGCTTATAGGAAACAAATTATAAAAGATATGTAATAGTAACTGTCTCCATACTCGGTAACTAAATATTCCATTGTTATGGTAACAAAACATTTTTGCTTTTGAGTAGTATCCATTAATACATTACATACCATAACTAGAGTGACATCCACAATCTGCACCCTGAAGGTCTCTCTAGTTTCACAACCAAAGGACAGAATTTTGACTAAACAGGATACTACCTTTACCTTGCAAGATAAACAGATGCCTCCTCCTCCTCCTACTACTACTACTATAACAATGGTGTATGTATGACCAATGTATATGTGTACACACACACACACACACACACCACAATGGTACCATAAATAAATCACAATATGTACTGTATGCAATATTGCAGGATTTTTCTTAGAACTAAACCTAAATTTGTACCTAGTCTAAAATGATAATCACTGGTAAATTTTATTCTTGGATGCATTACAGTTTTTAATTTAGCATCATTTATAGAATTGGAAAGAAAATAGGCTTAAAAAAAATACAAAAGAGATTTCTAACTGAACAAATATCAAAAGTAAAATGTAGCAAAAAGACAGCAGAAGAATAAATAAAAGAAAAAAAAAGAAAGCTTTACCAAAAAACTGTCCATTTTCCATTGCTCCAACTTCCTTCAGATTTCTTGAAGTACCTGAAAACAGGTGATAAAAAAGTAAATTAATTAATTAAATATCAGCATTAAAATAATAAAAAAAAAAAAAAAAAATTAAAAGAAAAGTTGAAAACTGAAGTTAATAAACTTTTTTTTTCTGTTTTTTGTTCACTAATGGCAGTACAACTGATATTCAGATGAACTACATTGTTTAGTTCCCCCAGACCTATACAACTAGAATCTGCCATTATAACAGGGCTGTAACCCTGGTTCAACATTTTACTGAATGAGAATGCCTAATGATTATTTAAAACAGGATTAAATAGTTCAGATTAAACAGTGAAAAAACTCATGGAAAGTAAGTCTAAAGAAAGATCAGATTAAAAATAATTAAAAGCTATAAAAAGAGTTTGTAGAAGGTATTAGGATTTTAGAACCTGAAATAAACCAAGTAGAATTGATCAAGATTTAGTACAACTAGATCTCCAACCTACTCAGTTGCCTCCAGGCAATATTTCTCAAATTCCATGGAAGAATTCTTGTTATACTATTAGTCTTCAAAATGTTCACATCGTTACCAAAATTCAGGCTAGGGGTTCAGCCTAACCACCTTCCAAAAAAGCTATACGTTACTGAAAGTCATATGAATATCTTAATGAAAGATACAATAAATCGATGTCAAAGAGGTACAAACTTCCTTATATGAATGAGATGGGCGAGAGATGGACATAGAAAAGACAAAGCTAGAAGAGGTTTGTTTACTGATCGTTCTCACCTCACTGTTACTGCTTTTGCCACTAACAGACACTAACCCAGATTGACAAGAATACAGTGCCAGGTCCCTTAATTATTACAAACTACAGCTAGAATAATTTTCCTGTGGAAAAGTTGTCAACCAGGCAACAAAGTATTAATTCCTTACTCATTATGTACTCTTCATTTCTTCAATTTGTTTTCATTAAATCTGCTGTTAGTTATCAACAAAGTTTGTTGGTTTGTTCTGTGAAATTGGTTTTCAGCAGAGACAAAGAAGTTACCATGGCCTGTTGAGATTTACACTTGAATTCTCAGTGGGAATCATGATCACTGGCCAAAATCTCTGTAAAATCCTCCCAGCATGCTGATGTCAACATGCGATGACCATACAAATAAATTGGCCAAAAACAGTGTTTTTGGTAACACTGAAACTGGGAAAAACAAAAGATATGAGACATGGGGGTTATACCATTTTACTTTAATTACTTTCATTTCCTCTGTATTCCAAGTAAAAAAAGTTAATATTTAGTTTAATCACTTCCATTTCCTTTGCATTCTAAATATGAATAAAAACATTAATATTTCTTCTAATATAAATAATACGTTGAATTCTGTCCTTCATTTATAGAATGTATTTATGAATTACCAACAACTAAGTCAATTCTTAATAAGTAGCTTGAGTGCCTCTTAAGCCTTTTATTGGTTGAATATTAGTATATAAAAGAAAAGAAATTAAAATAATTTTTTTTCATACTTACCAAGGATTTATAGGGTTATCTCCCCTTGATCTCCAGAAAAGCTGTTTAAAGTCTTGTCTGACACAAGCCCACAACATCTCTCCGGTGCCTTCACCCTGAAATGTCAA
The DNA here is from genome assembly GCA_964036315.1 of Acanthosepion esculentum. Classification (NCBI taxonomy): domain Eukaryota; kingdom Metazoa; phylum Mollusca; class Cephalopoda; order Sepiida; family Sepiidae; genus Acanthosepion; species Acanthosepion esculentum. The sequence continues at coordinate 47,658,863 of OZ038488.1, forward strand.
AAATTGCAGAATAAAAAATAGTGTAATTTTGTTGCCAGAATAATTTGATAGCTGTTAGAAAAACGGACATTCTATATATATATATATATATATATATATATATATATATATATATATATATATATATATATGCACACTAAGTTTAAACAAAAAAGAAATAAGCATTACCTGTGCTTTTTGGGAAACAGCAAATTTGTCAAGGTAAGGTACATCGATATTTTCTTCACTCAGAATAATGGCCGCTGCACTGTAACTACAATGTAAAAATATAAAACCTTTTAGAAAAAATGCAGAAACTATGATGATGCTAATGTGAAAATTTCATTATGAAGGAATACTATTTTTCATCTTATCAAAAAAGTCAGAGGCTTTTTTTTAAATTATGGCACTTCACAGCTTCCTTTTTTCATATAAAAATCTGAGAATTAAAACTAAAAAAGAAAAATGGAGCATTTTCCAATAGTTTCCTCTATGATTTTGAATTCAGTATTGTGAGTCTCCTAGTGGCTCGAGAGCCTAGTTTCTTCAGCTGTTTTATCCATAGCTGTTGGGAAGATAGACTCATGCTTTTCCCAAGGATATTAGTGTGAAGTGAATGTAAAATTTTGAACCAATATGTTACCTGCATATCAACACAATCTTAAGGCACATATATATTTTCTTATCCTCTGTTCCATTTTTGAATAACTTTAATATTTCAAGCCTAATGCTCAGTTTAATTTAGAATTTAAAATTTTTAATTTTACTGTGAAATTAAAACTTAATTATTTCATATTGATTTCTAGTTTAATCTAGCATTAATTTTGATCAGCTAACGGTTTGTATTTTGAATACACTGTCAGGTTTTTTTGAATTTTCATAGACTTTTATTCTGATCGGTCATCATAGGTTACATAACAAGGTTTCCCCCTATTGAGGGAGTTTGATTTGGTTTTCAATTTTCAAAAGCTTTTTATTTTGCAATCAACACCATCACTTGATAAGACACCAGAAATGTTGAATGTTTTTTTCATGTTATAATTTTTTAATAATATATATATTCAATTCTTTTAAGACAAAAAAAGGAAATTAAAATGTATATTTTCAAATCTTTTAAGACAAACAGTACTGATAATTTTTTGCAAAAAGGCATAAATTGCTATAGCTTTGTGGTAATTCTGTTTATGATATTGTAATGACATTCCGAGTTATTCAGTGTGGGATTACTAGCATTGTGAATGATTATATATATATATATATATACACACACACACACACACACACACACACACACTGAGTGTAACAGTAAAATTGTCCAGATTGTGTAACAGCATAATTATCCATCCCACAATTTAGTTTCTTTTATCCAGGTTTTCAGATAAGATGTTTAGCCATCTTAACACCATTTATCATAACAATCCCTTTGTGTTGTTCAGCTAAAAAGGGAACAGGTTAACATCTTTTTGTGTCAGCCCCACTGTCTTCCCATCTGAGCAAATGTAAGAGGAAAAAGATCATTCAGGCCTTCAGTAATGGTACTAACATTCATACTCTGGCTTCCATCTTCAAAGTTCATTCAAGAACCATCAAGAGAATGGTGAATATGTTTAAAAAAAAGGGAAGACTAGAGAGGAAAACTAGATCGAGAGTCCACAACAGGAAGAGGGACCATCATTTCAACTTGAGCTAAAGAGATCAATTAGAAATTCATAAGACGTTTGGCATGTGAAAGATGAGTTTCATCTATGATATTCCAAAGAGAAGTGAAAAAAAAAAACTTGAAAATAAAATCATACATGAAACGTGAGGCACCTTGTTACTCCAGGACAGAAAGTTAGGTTAGAGAGGGTGAAGATCATAAGTTGGAAAATGATCCTGAATTTTTTATATATATATATATATATATATATATATATATATATAAATAAATTTTATTTCAATGCATCATGAGCTTCCAATCCTTAGCTATGATTAATTAATGATGAACATGTCATTTTCATTTATGATTGAGTTCATCGCAATACTTCTGGTAATCTTAGAGAGTAATTATAAATTCTTATTGCTGAAAGTAGAGTCCAATAGTGATATAAAAACCTTGGAGAATTCCAGTAAGATATCTTCAATTATTTCTAAGATATGATGGTTCAGAGCTTAATCTAAGAATTTGACAATTTTTCTGTACACTCAATATATATCATCATCATCATCATGGTTGTCACTTGTAGACCGAGGAAGACGTAGCGCTGTGCATAATTTTCATCGTCTGTGGGCGCGCAGATGACTTCTCAGACTGAAGTCGGATGCGCACTTGCGGTTGCAGACAGGGCATGAAACACCGTCCATCAGGTCAGGAACCGGCACTCCTCTGTGGCGCCGGTCTCGGGCTTCAGAGAGGCGCCGGCTTCGATCAGCCTCGAAGGTGGATGACGCTGACTTCGTTAGCGCACGCCAGCCCACTCTGTCAACAGCAGCAGCCTCCAGTTGCCTGGGGGTAGGTCAGCCCATTTGAGGTTGGCTTTGAGATTGTCCTTATACCTCTTCTTTGGGCGTCCCTGGTTGCGCGTGCCACGCTCCAGCACACCGTAGAAGAGCTGCCGGGGGATCCTGGACTCACCAATGCGGATGACGTGGCCAGTCCATCGAAGCTGGGCCTGGAGGATCTTGGCTTCGATGCTTGTTGAGCTGGCTCTGGTCAGGACTTCCAAGTTGGAGATGCGATCCTGCCAGCGTATCCGCATGATGGACCTCAGGGAGCGCATGTGGAACTGCTCCAGCTGCTTTAGGTGCCTGCGGTATGGAGTCCAGGTTTCGCAGCCGTACAGGAGAGAGGACAGTACGACAGCATTGTACACCTTGAGTCTGGTGGAGAGCGAGATGTCTTTATGCCGCAGCACTTTCACTCGCAAGCGGCCGAGGGCTTGACTGGCCTTTTGGATCCTCATTGTGATCTCCTTGTCAAGTGAGCCATCATTGGCGATGGTGCTTCCCAGGTACTTGAAGCACTCCACATTGTTGAGCTGTGTGCCGTCGATGGTGATAGACGGCGGTGGTGGAGGGGGACAGCTCGGCGCAGGCTGCAGCAGTACCTCTGTCTTGCCCAGGCTGATTGTGAGGCCAAACAGCCTGGACGCTTCAGAGAACTTGTCGACGATTGTCTGGAGGTGGTTCTCTTGGTGAGCCATGAGAGCACAATCGTCGGCAAACAGTGCCTCAGTGACGAGTCTCTGCACTGTTTTTGTCTTTGCTGTCAGGCGCCTGAGGTCGAACAGGGAGCTGTTGAGGCGGTAGCGGATGCAGACCCCCAGGTCAAGGTCTCTTGTGGCATGCAGCAGCACCTGGGTGAAGAACAGGTTGAAGAGCACCGGAGCGAGTACACAGCCCTGCTTCATGCCGTTAGAGATGCTGAACTTCTCGGATAGATCTCCATCCGAGAGCACTTCTCCTGTCATGTCGTTGTGGAAGAGCCGGATAAGAGTGGTGAACTTTTCTGGGCAGCCAAGTTCCCTGAGGATGACCTACAGAGCCTCCCTGTTGACCGTGTCGAATGCCTTCGTCAAGTCAATGAAGACAGAGTACAGGTTCATGTTCTGCTCGAGGCACTTTTCTTGCATCTGTCTTACTGTGAAGATCATGTCGGCTGTACTGCGGCCAGGGCGGAAACCACACTGTGACTCTGGGAGGGTGTCCTCAGAGACTGACGAGATCAGCCTGTTTAGGATGATACGTGCCAGGATTTTGCCGGCCATGGAAAGGAGCGATATTCCTCTGTAATTCCCGCAGTCTGCTTTTGGGCCTTTGTTCTTGTACAAGGCAACAATGGTTGTGTTACGGAGGTCTGATGGCATTTCTTCCTCTTCCCAGATGCTGGTCTGGACAGTGTAGAAAGCCTCGAGTGCCTCGTCGCCCAGTGCCTTGTACAGTTCTGCAGGGATCCCGTCCTTGCCTGGCGCCTTCCCGCAGTTCATCAGCTTGATGGCCTTCTTCACCTCGTCAAGTGTGGGTGGATCGTCCAGTTCAGCAATCTCTGTACTTTGACGGGCGGTTCAGGAGCTGACTGAAGTGCTCCTTCCATCTGTTGTTAATGCTAGCCTTGTCCTTGAGCAGCGTGGCACCGTCTGAAGCCAGCAAGGGGGCGGTACCACGCTTGGAGGGGCCAAAGACTGACTTGATGGAACTGAAGAACTGCTTCGTGTTGTTGGAGTCGGCAAACTTCTGAACCCCGCTGCCTTTTCATCCCACCACTGGTCGTGCATTCTGCGTATCTCTCTCTGGGCTTGCGCCTTCAGTGACTTGAACCGGTCTTTCTTGGAGATGGACCCAGGGTCATTCTGCCAGTCCATGAATGCCTTGTTCTTCTTGGCGAGCAGGTCTCCAATAGCGCTGTCGTTCTCATCAAACCAGTCTTGGTGTGACCGTTCCTTTCGTCCCAGCGCAGCCTTCGCCGTCTCCGTCACCACTTCCTTGAACCGGTCCCATTTCTCGGTTGGGCCTCCGGACAGAGGTTCGTTGGCAGACATCTGTTCGTTGAGGCTGGCCTGGAACTGTAGCAGGTGTGGAGGGTGCTTCAGTTTGGCGAGGTTGAAGGCCACACGCACCAGCTTGGGCTGTCTGGCCTGGGGGCGAGCAATGTGCAGCTTGAGGGTTGTGCGAACCAGCCTGTGATCAGTCCAGCATTCCGCTCCACGCATAGCTCTGGTGATAAGAACATCCTGGATGTCGCGTTGGCGCACAATGGCGTAATCAATCATGTGCCACTGTCTGGATCTGGGGTGCATCCAGGTTGTCTTGTGCTTATTCGCCAGCCGGAACACGGTGTTCGTGATGAGGAGGTCAAACTCAGTGCATTTGCTCAGTAGCAGGAGGCCATTGCTATTCATCTTGCCCACGCCGTGCTTGCCTAACACTCCATCCCAACGTGCAGCGTCACAGCCCACACGAGCGTTGAAGTCGCCCAGCAGGATGAGCTTGTCGCTGGCGGGCACCGCGCGCAGGATGGAACCGAGGTCGGCGTAAAACTGCTCGATGGTTTCCTCTGCACTGGTCAGGGTGGGAGCATAGGCACTGATGATGGTTGCATGACGCTTGTGGCCTAAGGGCAGACGTAACTTCATCAGCCTTTCGTTGATGCCAACAGGGAGGTCAGGCAGCTGTTTCATCAGGCTGGTCTTGATGGCCAAACCCACTCCATGGATTCGGTCCTCGTTCTGGCTCTTTCCTTTCCAGAAAAATGTGTAGCCGCCGGCAAGCTCTGACAGTGATCCCTCCTCCGCCAGCCTAGTCTCACTCAAGGCCGCAATGTCGATGTTGTAGCGACATAGTTCTTTCGCAACGAGCGTCGTTCTCCTCTGTGGCCTTGACGTGTTGTCCCTGTCCATAAGAGTACGGACATTCCATGCTCCAATCAAGATTTTCTTTTCTTTCTTGTTTTGACCGCTTGAATGGATGATCTGCCATCCGCGGTATGCTGGCCAGATGCTGGTAGGGCAGGCGATTTTTAGGCCCCCTTTTCTAGGCCCCTCCCTATGCAGGGTGAGGAGCGCTACCCTGAAGAGGTCTGCTCAGTCGCCCTGGATGCTACCGGACTCCTCTGGTCCAGGGCCGCCTATGTGCAGGATCGTGACTACAACTCCCAGTGGTCAACTCCACCTGTTGCTTCGCCATTCCCCCATCGCTGCAGGACTTGTAGATACAGAAGAAGAGGAAAGGATGAAAGTGTGCACAACGAAACCTGTGCGTGAGTTGATTTTAAGTGGAAAGACCTTTGCACAGAGGCAATCCCACTCTCTCGGCCTCAGAAGTCTGGATCCAGTGGCACGAAAGATCGTTACGTCTGGAGACCTCTTTGGCTGCATTGGATGGCCGTGTTGTCTTGCGTGCTCTGACACGTCCTTGGCGCTCCGCAGTGCCTTGCTACAGTGCTTTCCCAGCCGTTCAATCCTGATGATTTCCTCTGCCTGGTCCGCCAAAGCAGTCTTCGCATGCTAGAGATGAGCAAGTCCCTAACTCACCGAGGGTTGAGACCTGTCGGCTACCCTCACCCGGTTTAGCCGGCCTGCCAAAGCCGTTGCCCGGGATGTGGCCGTTGCCACATGCTAGCAACTACTTGGAGCCACAGGTGAGAGCTGGGCGCCGGTGGGGACCAATAGAGGACGAGCCGCTACCGAAAGAGCGTGACAAGCCCCCCCTCTAGATGTACTACCCCTCCCGTGCAACCCATACACCCAATATATATATATATATATAGTGTGTGTTTGTGATAATGATATATATTTTGATATATCAGGAACAATATTTGGCAGGGAAATGTAGGACAAAGTGGAAAAAGTTTTTTGTGACATGTTTTGTCCTTTAGAACTTCAAACTAAATTTGATATGTTGGTGCGATTACAAATGTGCACTAAGAAGGGATGCTGGGAATATTCATTTATTATTTTTAGCTGATTTAATTTAGATTCTTTTTCTTTTCATCACTTTTGTTAGTAGATATTCCCATGCTGTGATAATAGAAGTTCTGCTAGGAATCGTGAAATGTTGTAAGAGCTTGGGCACAGATTTACTGTAGATGACCTTGTGATCAATTCAATGACAAAAATGTCTAGAATGTCTTGATCGCAATCCTTTAGGGTGAAGCAATCTTATTTTTCATCAGAAAATCAAAGTTAGTTATAAAATATATTATAGCAAATAAATGAAATAAAATTTAATTACTTACTCTTCAGAAAGATACAAAGTGTGTAGTCTCTCTTGAATCATATTGAAATATCCGTCTTTAAGTGTCCGACCAAAAGCTCTGAAGAAAAATAAAGTTTTGAAATTGAAACATTTAAAAATTTCTTTTACAAAGTAGATTAAAAAAAAAATGACTTAATTGAATAACAGTTCAATCAACTAACATAAAAATAATTAAAAAATAACATCCTGACAATATTTACAATACAAATAATATCGATATGTATGTAGTTTAAATTCAAGCAACTAGCAAAAGTCCTTAAGGGGATGGACGCTCAGTGACAAAGGCTCTCCAGGCAAGCTGGACATTTTTTTTTAGTTTAGTTTACAAATCACAATTGATGAGACTAACATGAAACTTCACACAATGTAGGTACAAACTAAACTTTGAGAATTCAATAGTTTGGTAACTTTAAATCTGACTTTTTCATGAAACCAAAATACTTTTGTTGTAGTCACTAGAATTATTTTTTAAAAACTAAATATTGCCTAATTTAAGGCTTGAAAACCACTCAAGGTAGAGGGTGACATACCTAAAAATCTGTCAATCCAAAAATTTTATAACCTAGATCTAGATATACAGCTTTGGAAAAACAAAGATTTTATCAAAAATCTGGATTTCAAAAACAGCCTCAAAATATAATTCTTAAAATTCACAGCAATAATTTCCAATGGAGGCATGATTTTGAACCAACATTAACCCATTTTAGGCCAATTTTTCACTTGTAAACAAATTCTGATTCAGCAAATCTGTTATCAGAAAGTGTCATCTCCACAATAATTTAACCTAATGAAAACTTAAAATGGTGTAACAGTTTTTTAATGGAGAGAATCTTGTAAAAACAGGCAAACTTGGAAGACCAATGCTTAATAGTTAACTGGGAGAAAAAATGAACCAGAAGGCAGTGAGGGATAAAGAGCTGAGAGCCAAGTCTTCCGGCAGTTGACAGGTCTGATACCTAATCTTGTTTGCAAAATAAGACAAATTTAAACTTATTTCATTTTAGAATTAATGATAATCACTTCATAAAGAATAAAATATGTTTCTTTAAATCATATTTAGATTTTACAAATCCAAATTATATCTTTGTTTTGTTGGATTAATGTCACAAAAACCTAAAAGAATTAAATATTTTTTTTTATGGTAGTCTGGAATGTTAATGTTAAAAAAACAAAAAAAAACTCACTTCAAGAGGAGATTATGAAGCCTATGTTGGTCAACATCATCAAGTTTGTGATAGCTGTGAATTGGTTCTGTTATCTTAAAAAATGTACCGGATCCTAGAAAAGACAATAGAATATTAGAATGTCAAAACATTTAAGAATTTTTTAAAAGTTTAGAGTTTACAAAAGCATTTTTGCTGTATAAGTTACATTGTTAAAATATTTTCACCTATTAACTGTAGATGATGAGAATTTCAGTTACTGAAGTTCAAGTTCCAATTACTGAAATTTTTCATCACCTATCAGGCCATCAAACATCCTCTCCTCTTTTAGTCACCAAATCAAAGAAGCAGTCACACAAATAAACAAACGTCTGAACACCATAGCTCTACTTAACACTACCAAATCACCTCCACAGACAAACCTCATATAGACCTAACACTAACTCAACACAACAAAAACTTTATAAATAGAAGCAAGTTCACTGAACTAAAATACAAGTATTGGGCCATATATACTGATGACCCTAAAATCTCAAATATAATGAGAGCAACAGCTTTGGAAAGACAGTCTTACAAACAGATTAGACGACCAAATGAAGCTTCCATATTTACAACTGAGCTACAGGCCATTAAGATGACACTTGAACTCATTAAAAACTCAATCAGAAAATTATCATAGTCATAGACTGTCAAGTCTTGTAGCTCCGACAAAAGGCAAATCCAAACATCTGTACATTTTAGACATACCAGAAACTTATAGTCATATAGTTAAATCACAAAAATCAGTCATCTTAGCCTAGATTTGAAGTCATGTATGTTGGTATACTGGGCAATGTAAAAGCAGACAAACTAGCTAAAGATGTCCTCAAAATTACAACAACCAACATAAAAGATACGCCATACAGACTTCAGAAACGAAATAAAAACATATCAAAAGAAAATAGCAAACAATATAAGAATCAAAACCTAACAAATTATACAATATTCAACCGACTATAGGAGAATGTCTCCCAGATTACGAAAAAAGAAGACAGGAGGAAATAGTTTTACCCAGATTCTGAATAGCTGATATATATCTGATACACATCTACTAAAAAAATGACACTCCATCATGTAACCTCTCAGTCAAGAATATTTTAAATTCTTAAAAAATTTCATTTAAAATTATATCCATGAAAAATTTGATTAGAAAGTTTTTTTTTTAATTCAATTTGAAGTCATGTTCAAATAAGAAAAGTTAAGAGTAAGAAAAAAGAAAAAAAAAAAAAAATTCAATAATTGCTTTAAAAATTAAAATTACTGTTAGCAAATGTTAACTGAGCTACTTATTGGATTAATAGTGTTGAAATTTCCTTAAAACTGTCAATGTAATATTTTAACTAATTTTTATTATTTTAAATATTATACTGACAGTTTTATGAAAAGGAAACAACTATGAAATCTTCTAATAGAATCAGTGAGAATTTAGTTTCTACACAATTTTTAAAACCCTTAATATAAACTTATATTTCCATTGGAAAAATTAAATCTAGCACATTTCTCTTCATTAGTTTTTAAATTGCCGATACAAATATTCCAATCTTTTTAAGAAAATTTTATTAAAAATTAATAAAATGCATATATGTCAAGTGTAATTGTAAGGTATTTTTTGTTTTTAATTCTTTACTGTACAAGAGTTATCTCCCCGACCTCCCAAAAGAAAGAAAAAAAAAAACAGTAAAAGAAATTGAAAACTCACATGTGAAAAATTTATGGACTTAACAAAATATATCATCATATTTTTATGGCATGGGTAAAGCAAAAAATAAAAATAACCTAATAATCTTTACCTCGATGTGTGAAAAGTTCTTGTAGCATTTTGTCAACTGAAGTGATGACAACAGAACTGTGGCTTGGAAGTTGGTAAAGCAGATCCGATATCCTACTGATCTGTTCAAAAAGAAATAGTTTGGAATTGAGATTTACACAACTGAATTTTTCAAAGTTATAAAAATATCTTTTAAAGAGTGTCAAAAGGGCAGTTTTTCCCATGACACTGCTTTTATTGTAACTACCTTCAGACTTTGGCAATGTTTATTAAGTGTTGATTAGCATTGTAATAAAACTGAAACATGATGAAAGGGAATTTATACATTTTTTTTTTGTTCTTGACAATTTACAAAAAAAAAAAAAAATTAAACACTATTAGATTGTTTATTTACAAGAATAATTTTATATTTACAACATTTTAAAAACGAATACAATTGTATTAAGACTAATGTAATGTAACGTTTATCATTTACCAATTTATGAAGAAATAAATAAGAAAACAGTTTTTTTTTTATTCATAAACATTTATTAAGATATTAAAATATGTGAACTGACAAGGAAATCATAACCATTTTATAAAATTTGAATCAATTGTTTTGCCAATCATTTTCTTGTGTAATACTATTCACAGTGTACTGGTACTACACTTTGATCCTAAAAAGAAGTGACAATCTATATGTAAATAACCACCCTCATTTTTTACAGGTACTATGTTAGTACTGAAATATATTTGGGATAAATTTATGACAAAATTTAAATGTATGAGGGGGTGCTAAAAATTATTGGACTCACCACACCCCAAAACCTGACCAAATATCAGAAATCTTTTTTGTAATCTTTTCTTGGGCAGGCCAAGAACTTTTCAGCAGCTCCTCATATATCCGAGCAATATTTGTTTTAAAAAAAAAAAAAAAAAGAAAAAAAAAAAAAAAAGAAAACACAGAGAAATATAAAGGTTAAGGGTTCTTAATAATTTGGAGGGTGAGGGGGTTGGAATTTTTTCAATATACAATCAAGGTTTGGAAAATCATTTAAAAGGCTAAAAATGTCAAAATTAATAAACATAGTTTTAATAAGCTTGTGTTTGGTTGGAAAATTTCTTTAAAAAAAAAAAAAAAAATATATTAGATATCTGTAAAGATAATATAAATAACAAAAACAAACAGAAAAGTTGTTTATACCAACACGAGAGAAATGTGGAAATTTCGATTAGCAGCTTTGTATTTATGCACAGAAGTAATATGGAATAAAATAGCATAAAATTGCAAATCCTTTTGGCAATTCTTTTGGTTTTAAAAAAGTAATTTTTAAAATTTTAATAAAACCCAAATAAATGAATCTGGATTAATGCATTTTTTTTCCTCAAGAAATGACAATAAATGCATTTTAATTTTTTTTTTTTTATATTTTAATGGTCATGCATAGGTAGGCTTGAGAAAGAAGCTGTTTTTTATTTTTATTTTTTTTAAAGAAAGGAGATATTTGAAAAATCCAAGGTCTAAATTATTTTGGGAAGAATCAATAATTGGACTTTCAAGAACTTTTTGTCTAAGTTATTTTCTTTTTTTAATAAGTACAGATTTGAAATTGTGGTCAAAATTATTTTTCTGTATAACTAATGCATTGGATAAATTTTTATGCAGGAGATATTGTTTTTAAATTTTTTAAAGTTTCAGCAATATATTGTAAGGAACAGTTGTTAGAATTTATTTTATATATGTCTGCATCAAAATTATTGTTATGGACTTTCTTGGTTCTGATCATTTTCATAATAGTTTTGTAGTTGTAATTATTTTAATGTTATTATTTTGAATATATTAAATGCCACACAGAGCCAACCACACACTGGAAGGTGCCCAACAAGCCTTCCACACAGAGAGAACACCTTCCATTGCGTAACGACACCAGGGGCGTTAGGAACCACACTTCCTCGTCTCCACCATCATCTACCTTGTTCCATCGCGACTGCCAATCCTAGTACCCGTGTGCCATCCTCCAACCGTTCTGGGTCCTTGCATTCCAGCCCAAACTGGGCTAGATGATCTTTAATACGGATCGCGGGAACGACATCTTCATTGATATAGATGTCATCAATGTAGGCAGATGCCGCATGACCCACAGTTTCCTCCTGAGCTGGCCCCGTGCTGATGATCGCCTTCATGACGAGGGGAGCCACGTTTAATCTGAATCCTAAACGTGTCAGGCAATATCTTCTCCCGTCAATTTTCACAGTCTGGTATGGCCAGAGTGACTCGTGAACACATATTTGGAGGTACGCTCTTCTGAGATCCAACAAGGACACGTTGGATCTCTTCTGCCGCCATTCATGCAGTTTAGCTGCACAGACGTCTGCATCGGCTGTGAAAGTGTCAACATGATGATTTAACTCCTGGAAGTCCATCACTGGATATACGTTTGACTTGTTCTGCTGTAGTATGGCCATCAGGGGAATTAGCCCCTTGAGAGGCCCCAGTCTTTCTTCTGGGTATGGCACGAGCCAGCCACTGCTGATCCAAGTGCAGAGCTCCTGTTCATAGCCCTCCCTGATCTCTGCTGCTGCTACTGGGTACTCAGAAACCCCATTGTGCAGTCTTTCAGGTGCGCGGTTCTCTGATCACTTACATGCTACAGTCCAGGATCGCCTCTGGTAGTCGAAGGTGGCAGTGAAGTTGGGTTCATCCACAGTAATGGCTGCTTGCCCATTGCCAATCTGTGCTCGTCCCGTTGGCCCAACAGTAACGCCTCCCAATACTGTTATGGCATCAATCCCCAATACAAAGTTCTGTCAATAAGGATGTTTGCCACTGGGAGCGCCATATTTACATCTTGGTTGGTGCTGATGCCTTGTCCCCTGTAGCATTTCCCGAACAGTCTCGGGCCTAGTGTCCAACCTCCCCGCATCGATAGCAGCGTGTTCTGCACTTCTGGCATTCTTTTGCTATGTGGCCTTTACCGCTGCACCTGAAGCATGTCACACCGGTGAGTGGGCCACTCTTGGTGGGAGACATGCCGTCACTACGGGATGGGCGCACAGCCGCAACCACGTTCTGACTTTCATCTCTGGTTGTTGTCAGCACTCTTGCTCTTGCTAACAACTCCCCTACAGTTGGAGCTTCAACATTCGGTGTCTGTCGGAGTTTAAGGGAGATCGTATCAGGGAACCACATGACGAAGGCTAGTTTAGTGAGCCTTTCCATCTCAGTTCCGTCGAATCCGGCCAATCCAACAAGCTGCCCGATTTTGTTTGCGTAGACATCCACACGCTCGCCGGTCCACCTGACCATGGTCAGCTTTTTGTATGCTGAAAAGGCGTCATCCGTAAATGCCTGCCTCTGTCTGGCTTCGATCTGATCAATATCTGCCTGATCTTCCTCCTCCATTTCCATGTAGAGGGCTAGTGTGCCCCCCTCCAGGTACAATGGTAGCCGGCTAGCCACATCGTCCACCTGCTGAAGTCTTGCCACCAGCCTAACCTTTTTTAGCCAAGCCACCACATTGCCCTGGCCAGAAAACGGTTTTATAATGTCGCTGCTTATGCGAACCTTTGCCATAACTGCTGAAATAGCTTGTAGTAAACAAAAAGAAAAAGTAATGGGGGTCAGAAAGTGCAGTGCACCGTTCGCCGGCAGACCAGCTGTTCTTCCTTCATTGTCGGTCGCCTCAAGGAAATGGATTGTGAGACTCACTTTCTCGGCCGTTACACCGGGCAGTCGTGAAACAGACACCAACTCAGCTGCACCTACTTCGACTTCCTCTTCGTCTGTCAGTCAATTCGTACGTCCAACTCTATTGCATGTAGTCCGCCGAATGACTCCTGACCTGATTCATGCCGCTGGCACCTCGCTTTTTATGCCAGTCTGACACGGCTGAAATTTCCATGTGTGCAGATATCGTCTCGTTTCGGATGAGATCGGTGCGCATAAATTGTGTCTTCGATAGTGGCCATATTTCTTTTCGGTATTACTTTGCAGGCAAGACACGTTCGCACTCGTTTTGAACTCCGAGGTAAGTCATGTCTTTCGTCACATGCCTTTCAAAAAGTGTATCCTCAATGCAATGATTTTAACTGTTGAATGAAAACAAAATGAAGTCTTTCATTTAAAGTAGAAATAAATAAAGACGACGCTATATGTAAGGAACTTTAAACTTTTATGTCCTTATATTTATTGTACACTAGCAGCCATACCCAGCTGGTCAATCAGAAAAATATGCAATTAGAATGACGCAAAAACAGCATCATGTTTAGATGTAACAGAGTCGATCTTCTTCAATTACTTTAAAGTCAGTCAGTTATGTGCCATGCGTGATACATGCATAGGCGATCACTTTTCAATACACGACTGATGAGGCAGATTCCCCATTCAGTAGGGGGTCATTTCTGCGGTAGACCAGTTGCCATCCAAGGCTACAGAACCCTGTCTGTCCTTCTATTTACCCATAGCTGAGGTGAGAAGAAGAGGATTCATACCTTTCCCAAGAGTATTAGCATGTAAGTGAATGTAATGGATTCGCTTAGAATTCGAACTTGGCTCTCTGAGTCCTCAATCAGAGCCACTATCCATTACTCCACCATACCGCCTTTTCATTAAAAAAAAACATTTTGAATTAATGCAGTTACTGATATAACAGAAGTAGTCTGTATTTATTCAGTTGAAGTTAGCTGAGAACATGAATGCGTAAAACAGGCAACATAAAGACTCACTTCAGACCACAATTATTTTGGAGTTTTTGAAATTCAATTTGGCATTGCACTACCAGGAATGTAAAAGAGGATATATTTATAAAGCAATTGATAAGTTTGATGAAAATGGTTTGAAAGATCAACAAAAAAACAAAAAACAAAAACAACGCTATTTTTTTTGGCTATTTACACGGGTTTTCACTACATGGGTGAACTCAATTATCAAGTTAAATGACTGTTAAACAATCAACTTATTGTTGGCTACAGTTAAGTGAAGTTTGTATTAGATTGCTTGAAAATTGAGGGATTTTTAGTTTAATACTTTTTTTGAAATTGATTTGTGTTGAAATCAATTTTTTGTCTTTTGGTCTTTCACTAAACGCAGTGGCGTATAAGTAAAAATGAGGTATTGTTGAGCTCGTCATGATGTAAATAACCTACATACCGAGTTTGTACAAAATCGGAGGAAAAAAAGTTGAATTTATCGGTTGGATGGATCTTGAGTGAAAAGAGACAGACATCCTCGGTTTCATTCATTTATATATATATATATATATATATATATATATATATATATATTGAATAAAATTCCAATGAGAATTCTCTCTTTTCCAAACTGGACTAAACTACTTACTCTAGTTTTGATTTCTGGAGTGTACCAGGGTTTTTCAGCCACAGTTTCCAAGTCTACTGGTAAATTGATGTTGGGAATAACCTAAAAGACAAAGTAAAGAACAAATTGAAATTTAATCTATGATAAAAAAAAAAAAAGAAAGATTTTTCCTGTATCAAAAATTACACAATGATAGAAAATATTTCTTTGAATTTCTGAAGACTGACTTAAAGTTTTCATTTGCTTTTGTCAGTAAAAAATAAAATAAAATAAAATACAGCAAAACAGAAATAGCAAAATTCGTAATTCCTGAAAATAATGTCAGTGAAATGTGAAAGGCTGGTTTGCCTTTTGCTTCAGAAATGATGAAGCTGGATATATTGATTATATTCTGGATAATTTTAGGAATAGGAAAAAAAGAAGTTACTGTTTTTACAATTTTGGGAATAACCTGGATACTAGGCAAGTTTTGTTGATAGTCTGAAAAACCTTCTATTTTTAAAAATGATGAGACGGTTAAGAGTAACTAATAAACCAGGATTCAATATTTTCGATAAAGTTAAATTGAGAAGTCAATAATGATTTAAGAAATCAGTTCATTGTATAAAGACAAAATACTTATGTGAAAAAAAAAAAAAACAACAAAAAAACTAAATCACGCTAATTTTGTATCTGTATGCACATACAAAAATATAGACATTTTTACATTTGGTACTCATATCAAATACTTCTGATAAAAGAAAGCATTGTAATAAAAATAATGATAAAAGTGACTGGAACAATATATTTTGTAATTTTGAGAGAAAATAAATTTATGTCTTCCATATTCTTAAAATTCAAAGTTTGAATGCATAAGTAAAAATAATAAATAAAATAATTAAGTATTGGTTTTTATATTAAAAAGAATAGCAGGGAATGAATCTTGTATTCATAAGAACCATTTGCAGAGAAATAAAAATCAAACACACCTCATCCTCAGATCAATAATATGAAGCAATGGTTAAAAGTTCTCTGCTCAACCCATTACAAAATATTTGACCAAATGATGAAATATCAGATTTATGTTTTTTGGAAAGGTTTCTTAGTTAGGCAGAGAAATGTTTAGCCCCCTCCTTGATAATAGTAATTTGGATGTGTGTGTGTGTGTGTGGGGGGGGGGAGTAATTTCTAATAAGTGGCTTAAAAAACAAAAAACAAAAAAGGTATTTACTCAATATATTGTTAATACTATTAAGTCTATTTTAGGATGCTCAATTCAGGTTACATGCAAAATGCTACAAAAGCTCTTTTAAGTGAGAAATTAATAAGCCTTTCAAAGTAGTCAATGCATAGTAGAATTTAAGAAAAAAATTTTAGTGAAGTGTTAAAATGCTAAAAACACATCACAAAAATGAAACAAAATTTCAAATTCAAATATATGCATATCATAAGTGATATCTTTTGCACTTCAATTTGACAAGAGACGTTGTTTCATAAACCCTCTACTGGCAGCTGCTTCTGTTTCTCCACTGATAGTTGAAGTTACAGATGAAGAGCCTTTTCAAAGAGATCATATCTCTTCAGTGAGGGTTCCAATTCTCCACTAACTGGAGATTAGCTTGACAAATAGGAAGGTCTTTTGGAAGATGGTAGTCGTCTGCCTTCTTCATGTGGCCAGCTCCACCATCATATAAAGTTAGAATTATGTAACTTAATCAAAGCCTTTTATGTCAATGAAAAACAAGGAATGAGTCCGAATATTCAATATAAGTGAGAAAGTAAATTTTAAAGGCAATTTTATATTATAAAACAAATATTTTATGATTTATTTTTTTAAGTGGATCAATTAAAAAAAAAGAAAAAAAAAAGGTATGCAGTGATTAAGTCAAATGAAGGAAAGTGCTGTCCTAATCAAGTAATAGTTGGACAAATGCTACCAAAGACAACAGAATATTAAAGAAAAGATTAATAGTATTATTTAATCATCAATATTATCTGCAAGGAAATGACTAAGATTAAAGGAAAAAATGTCTCTAGTTAATCTGCAAAGGAAAATAAATTAATCCAAAGTGAAATATTATTTGTATTCTTGATAGAACATTGAATCTTTTGAAATAATTGGCATGTTTCTTTGAAAGAATTTTTGTCACTTCAGATATTTGAAAAGAAAATATTATTGCTAATACTTATGACTTTGAGATAAGAAACTATTTCATTCTTTAAGCATTGTAGATGTTGAGTATTTGTTTTAAAATGAAGCAAGCATTTTTTTTGTGTTCTGTGGCCCAGGATTATCAAGTCTAATTATAAGGAGAATTGTCTGACTGATAAATACCAAAATCTAAAAGATAATCAAATTATCATAAAAGATCAATACCTTATTTTTCTTATATAGCCAGCATTCTTTTTTTCTAAAAAAGATTTTATATATATATATATATATATATAAAAATCATTTCTCCCCAAGAAAGGTAATAAAGCCATTAAAATGCAAGGGGTTATCAAGTGTGAGAGAAAATGAGAAAAAAAAAAACTATTAAGGAGAGAAAACAATGAAAGAACAGGAATTAAGAAGTCATTGCATTTAAATTTTTGAAGATCAAAGATGACAGGAAAGTAAGAAGCGAGAAGGGTGTTCCACAAGTGAGAAATATGAGAGAAGAAACTATAGAATATAACTTATGGTTAAATCTAGCAGCCATTTCAACTGTAAAATGATGAAACCTTACCGCCAATCTAGAACTGCACTTAATTTCATAAAGTCTAGTTACCATAGAACAAAGTTCATCATAACAATTACCATGAAAGTATTTATAGAAAAGGCAGAGGGAAGCTACCTTACTGGGAAAGGGACTGAAGCTGAGATGCCAGGTCAGGACTGATAACATTGCAGATTCATTTTGGGATTTTATCAAGAATTTCTAAATATACAACCAGAGCAGCAGACCATATGTAGCAGCAATATTCTAAGCAAGGATGAATGGTAGACTTGTAAATATGTAAGATAGATTCGGGGTGAGAAAAAATTGTCTAGCATGACACACATAGAAACAACTTTCCAAACAGGAGACCCCTAGGAATTGATTTAATCTTTCTCCTTAGCCTGCGAAGGCACAACAAGTCACTACCTTGGATGTTAAATATTTTAAATATATTAATAATGTTTTCTTTCTCATTTGGTAAATCCTTGTCTTTGATTAAAAAGATATTTAATTGGACAATAAGGAATCCACCATTCACCTAAGGAATAAATAATAAGGTGAAAAGCATTTAACAAAGAGAAACAAATAATGAAATGCATTTTGCCAATATGCTTAAAACATAATATGAACATACAGGGCTTGGACAAAATAATTGGAACAGGTGCAAATTCCACTCCTATATTTCAAAGACCTATTATATTAAGAACTTTAACTAAAATTTCGTAATTGCAGGTTATATCTATTTTAAATGTTTATTTATCTAATTTACTGTCTTTGTCTTATTTATTTTTAGAATTTAGTAAAATTTAAGCTAAATGCATGACCTCTCTGAGTTTGAAAAAGGGCAAATTGTTGGACCTTGCATGGCAGGAGCCTCGATCACTAAGGTTGCTGAAATGTTTGGTTTTTCAAGAGCTACCATATCCAGAACTATGACGCAATTTGAGAAACAGGGCTAAACCTCTAGCAACCGTAGCAATTCGGGCTGGACTTGCAAACTTACTGACAGGGACTGACGTGCATTGAAACGCAATGTGGCAAAAAATCATCAGACTACTGTGGCCAAAGTAACTGGTGAGTTGAATAATCATCTGAATAGTCCAGTTTCTACTAAAACTGTTCGTCATGAGCTCCATAAGGCTGGATATCATGGAAGAGCTGCCGCAAGGAAACCTCTTCTCTCCACTCGCAACATTCAGAAGAGGTTGAAGTGGTGCAGAGATCACAATGCCTGGTCTGCAGACCAATGGAAGCAAGTCATTCTCAGATGAGTCTAGTTTTTCTCTTTTCCCAACTTCAGGGCGAGTTTATGCATGGAGGCAGTCCAAAGAAGCTTACAACCCTGACTGCCTTCTTCCAACAGTGAAGTATGGAGATGGATCAGTGATAATTTGGGCTACTTTATGATGGAAATGTCTCTGTCCAATAGTTGCCCTGCATGATAGAATCAACAGTAAAGATTACCTGAACATTTTGGGAGATCATGTTCATCCAATGGCCCAGACTTTATTCCCTGATGGTGACTGCATCTTCCAAGACGATAATGCTCTAATACATACCACTCAAATGGTTAAGAATTGGTATGAAGAGCATGAAAGTGAGTTAGAACACATGGAGTGGCCTCCCCAATCTCCAGATATCAATATTATTGAACATTTGTGGTGCATTTTGGAGCGACAAGTTAGGAGCCGCTATCCTCCACCGTCGTGTCTTAAAGAGCTGGAGCAGGTGTTAATAGAAGAATGGCTGAAAATTCCTATGGATGAAGTCAGGAAGCTGTATGATTCCATTCCTAGATGTATTAAAGCTGTATGTGAGACTAAAGGAGGACGAACTCCATATTAAATAAATTTTCTTTGAATTTAACAAGCGTTTCAATTATTTTGTCCAACCCCTGTATAATGCATGCTATAATGTATAGGTGAAAAACAAGGAAATTAACAAAATTGATTGAAAACAAACTGAAAAATGCACAAAGATCAACAGAAAAGAACAATTCTAGAGAGAACACTGAGAGAGTGATATGGAAGGGATTAAATAGCAGAAATGGAGGTGGATGAGACAGATAGCAAAAAAGAAGAGATAACAGGTGGAGTAGAAGGTTGCTTCATTTAGTACCCTATGGTTAGCAAACTTAGAAGTGAGAGAGAGAGAGAGAGAGAGAAAAACAGGAAATTTTGCTGAAAAAACATGGCATAAAATGGTATGGTCAAGGAAGTCATGGAAAGAAAAAGCCTTTGTTTTGTCATAAACAATCTACCCTTGGTGAAGTACCCAAGCAAAAGATCACAACTTGGATGAAACATTTTACTCTAATTATAACAAATTATAAAAAACTAATTAAATTATTACTGCAAGTATAACTGTTTTAAATTTTCTCTGCATAAGTTCTGGGGGGGGGGGGGTGTTACCGAAAAATAATCAGCCCGATCCACTTCTCAAAATCTGACCAAATGACTAAACATTAGAAATCAGAGAACTTTTCAGCACCTCTTTATACCAAGGTGAAAAAAAAAAAAAATACTTTTAAAAATGTCTATTCTATAATCTTTTTTCATCAATTAAAAATGTATTATTGCTATTATTTGTGTCCTCAGGTTTTATTTTAAGAAATTAGCAATTAGTACCTAAACAAAAATCATTTTTCTTGGTAAGTTGCCAATGAAGAAGTACTATGAAATGTCAAATATATTTTGCATGAAAAAAATTGTTCTGCAAAAATACTTTTCCACAGTATACAAATATAGCCTTACACAAAATGGTTACTAAGAAAAATAAATCCATATAAAAGAAGAGATGTAGACACTTCCTTTCCTCATAAGAACTAATTTTTTTTAAAGTTAATTACCTTCTCCTGAGTTTAAACATAACAAATTTGAGGACTGTACATTAAAGGGTCTGAAATGTATAATAAACAATTACTTTTCTCCTATTATATATATATATATATATATATATATATATATATATATATATTACAGACTTTAAATGAACTGTTGTCATTCCATGATAGAAGAGGCTAAAAAGAAACGGTGCTTTCTACTTGAACAGATGGGATATTCATGGTAATCAAGTTAACATATGTATTACCAGTAATGTTAAAAAATGATATGCTGTAAATTTTAATCATACAAGCAAAAGCAATCCACAAAACTTTGCCACTCAATCGATAAGAATAAAACAAAGTCTGTTAACATGAATAAAGGTAAGGAAATGAAGCACCATTACAGAAGGTAAACAAATAAACATCAAAATACATACAATGTATTTAGCTGTCATTTTGATTGAAGATATAAAATTAATTTTTAATGAAAAATTCCATTTTTCAGTATAACAACCTCTGGCTAGTACCTTAAGTCATTATAGTGATTACATTTACAATGATGGTAACCATCTTCTGATTATAACTAACAAGAAAGAATAAGCTCTCAAAGAAATTGTAGAGAAATCCTGAGGAATGAAAATATAACTCACCATAACATTCACTATTTATTTATTCTTATATATTTCTTACTTGATAATCCTTTTTATCAATCTTGAAAGGTAAAGTTACTCAAAATAAAACCGTATCCTTGGAAGCAGCATTTATTTCATGAAATTAAAGTCAAATCTAAAACAGCAATGTTAGTTTATTTAATGAAGATTAAAAAATATTACCGAGAAAAATTAGATAAAATCCACACATAAATTGCATATTAAGTGTATTATTTTATTTTATTAATTTTTACAGAGGTTATAAAATCTATTTGTATAAGTTTCAAGATTTAATTTAAAAAAGCAATTGATAGAAATAATTATACAGTTTCAGTTAAATTTTGAATCCACAGAGAATAATACATATTTGTCTCCCTTGGTAAAAGGGAGACCTCAAGAAAATAGTGTTCAAAATTTAAGCTTTCACAAAACAATGCAACTTTTTAGATATTCAAATACATTTTTGAAATTTGCAATTCTACAAATATTATTGTTATAATAAACACACACATCTTTCAAAACTGAATCAACCAAGAAGTAAGAAAATGCAGAATGATGTGATAACAAATTCATAATAAAGTTTTACTTTATAAGATAAAAAATGATTTTGAGTATGAAATAAAGAAATTTATGTAGTATGTTCAAGTGTTAAACTCAAAAAATTATTTTAAGAGATTTGAAGTTGTAAAATAAGCTGCTAAGAAAAACATGACCAAAATAAAGAATCTGTGGAGTTGTTTATATCTTGAGCAGAATTACTAGTCTTAACTATTTTCAAAATAATTAGAAAATGCTGAATTAGTTAGAGATTTCTGGTCACACTATGAGAACTACGGTATCATGTAAACTAATAATACCGGCTACATGATCAGGTAATAGGCAACTAAACTGGTTCCGCCACCAGGGTGGATGAACTTTTTTTTTCTTTTTTAAGATCAACAAATGTCTAGCATATGGAGTAGCATGCAGCCAGTGAGCTGATGATACGTCATTGTTGGGCAGAGGGCTTCCTAGACTGAAGTCAATGCCCAAGGTGGAGGGTTCCCTCAATGGAATTAGTTGCCATGTGTTCATGGCCAAAGTAAGCCTTCAAGTTGGTGGACATCAGTTGTGGTTTAACATGGAGAGAGACAAGATCCATCAGGTCTATTTGTGTGTAAGGAATATGATAGGTTCTCAGCAGTGAAGAAACACTTTGACAACATCTGGTCATACAACAGATGATGAGTTAAAGAAATCAAAACATCTCATTATTTAAATAGAAAGGCTAAATGCAGTGCAGAGTTCCATGCAAATGTGTGTGTGTGTGTGTGTGTGTGTGTGTGTATATTTAGATTTGTGTATTTAGGCAGCATATTTTCATTTAAACAGATTTGGTTAAATAATTTAGACATACTATATCTGTTTATTTTAGTTTTAATTGAGTCCATAAATCAATTTCTTGGTAGTTGTAGAAAATTGATTAAGAAATATACCAAAGTTTTCTTTCAAATAATTTTTATTTTCCCAAAAATATTCCCAAAAGCATCTGTGAAATGAACACAGATTATCTTAAAGTTTAAATTCTTCTGCTAATTTCATTTTCCATGCCCATCTCTACATTGTTTTTTTTTTGTTTTACAGATATGACTACCATTAGGATATTTCCAATTTATAAAGTGCTAAGGAAACTAATATCCCTTTTCATAGCTGGGCTGGAAATAACAGTTTTGACCTTTTAGTGACACTTGAAGGTTAGCACCAGCTGACCCATGTTCATCCTCAAAGTCAAGTTACTCTTAAAGACTAATATTCAGTCCCCAGGATCCAGCCATTTAGCTAGCTACAATGTGCATGAAAGCAAACAATCCTAGCTTTATATTAATAGATTTTCAATTTGTGGAAATAAAAAATAGACTGATTGCTAACATCAATTCAAAATGTTTTAAATGAATTTTTTTGGTAAGAAACAATCCATAGAAATGTATGAAAACCCAAAACTGTTTTGCTGTGTAGGCAGACGCTCTTTGTTGTGCGACTGGAGAAAATTACAAAAAATAATTCCTGTTAAATATAAAAAGCTTAAAGTCATGGTTTTGTCTTTTCCTGAACAAATTTTAAGTTTAATAGGATCAAAAGATGCCGGATTCACCATGTTTAATTTTACAGAATAATTATCCATTTTATAAAAGAGCAACAGAATTATGAATAAAGACAAAATCATTCTCAGCTTGTATAAGCTGATAAATTATTTAATCTTTGATCTTGAAAGAAGCAAAGTTTAGCTCAAGACCAGCACACTGCTACAAAGTTTTTTTTTTTTTTAAAGAAAATGCATATATTTCAAGCATTGTTTGGATAATAGAGTTATTTGAGAAAAGTATTGTAAGTAAAAAAAGAAATGCTACAGTAAAAATGGTAATATTTTGTTAGTCACAAAACTAAAAACAAAATGTTAAAAATTATCAATAAAAATTAAAACATATTTTCAACTTATTTGAAAAAAAAAAAAAAAAAAAGTATATATTAAATACATGGTTAAAAGAGCTTGAAGGATATTAATTTCACATTCTGGCAAGCAGATGAGAGATTAGTAACAGGAAATCCAAAATTAGAGACAGTAACCTAATGTGTAGCACCTCCTCCCTTCACTTGAATAACAGCAGCTATGTAAAGTAGCCTAGAATCTACAAATTGTACAAGTCTGCCTATTCAGGCAGATTCCAGGGTTAGCTATGATGTAGTTGTATTTATTGGATATGATTGTATGGAATTTAGTGAAGTCTGAAACACACATGCTCAATGGGTTTTAAATCTGGTGAGGATGTAGGCCACTGGAGTACTTGGAAGTCATCAAAGTGCTACTAAGACCAGTTTCATGTCCTCACCTGCACACAATGGAAAGTTGTATTATCTTGCTGGAACAAACCATCATCATCATCATCATCAAGAGAACATGGCAAACATTAACAAGTGCATGTGAATGTCAAGCCTGTCAAGTAAGATTCCAGTTTCATTCCGGGTTTTTGCAAGCACCAACAAATCATAGCTCACACCATTTCAGAGCAATCACCAGCTTACACAGCACATTGCTAACACTGTGTATCTATAGGCTCATGCAGTCTGTTTCACTCAATTGTCTGTCTGAAAAAGCTAGAAACACAAGCTATCTGACCTGGCAACACAGACAGTGGTAGTGAAGAATTGTAACTGAAGCTATGATGTCAACAATTGTGCTCTTGTTGGATGACAACTACAAAACGAAATAGAATGCAGTATACAGTGCAATGATGAAGCTGATTTGATGCATGGTTCACCTTTGTTAGGCGTTTATCATCCTTGTCAGTCACTGTTCCTGCATTAACTGCTGAAATCTGCCTGGAATTTATATATTCCTGGTATAGCCCAACTGCTGTTGGATAAGAAAACCCAAAAGCAGTTGTTATCTCTGAGATAGAGTATCTGGGGTTAACAATAATTCTATGATCAAACAGAGTTATACCCTGTCTGTGTTCCATGGCTGCCACATCTACATTATATTAATCAGTCACATTGTTTTGGTTGGTGTACTTCTTGTGCGTATCATTTCCCTTCAGGAAATGTAACTTTTCTGACCAAGTGAAATGTTGCCAGTTTTCCACAGTTGATTGGTAACAAACTCTGACCAACATGAAAAGTGCGCCATGATGTCAACAATAGTAGTCTTGTTGGTTGACAACTACAAAACCTAAGGGAATACAGTGAATACTGTACAGTGCATTGACTGATGAACTGGAACAGCAACAATGTGATTTGATGTAATGTTCCCATTTATGGTGGGTGCTGTTATTATCCTTGTCAGTCATCAGTATTCTTGTTCCTGCATTAACTGCACTTGCCACCAAAGTCTGAAATTTGCATATTCCAAATATGTTCTTTCTGTTGACCAAGAAAACATTCAAGTTGAAACACCTCCCAGATAGAGTGCCCTATCTTTCTGGCTTCAGCAATCATATGGCAGTCAATCTCCTAAATACAGTCCATGTCTTATGACTGTCACAGCTACACTACCTCTTTACCTATTACATCACATATGTTATCCGGCTGAGTTTATTTCTAGAAGTGGAGGAGGTAAAAATAACTTAACTGACTATTTTTTTGGTACTAGTGTAAATGTTAATAGAAGAATATAAGTGTACATTTGTTTTATCTGTTCCTAAGCAAATGTAGAAAGCAAAAAAAAAAAAAAGAAAAGAAAAAAAGTTATCTTTATCAAGCATCCAAAAAGAAATAAAATAGCTCAATTTCTTTTTTAAATATGAGAAAAATATTAAAAAATAAATATACTTTGTTTTTGAACCCGAACTTTGATTTTGATCTAAGTTTGTAACGGATTCTTAATAAATAAATATGAAAATAATATTGACTGAGCTTGCAAGAAAAGGTAACTGTTTATTATACAAAGTCTTACAGTTCATTTTTAATGAGTTCTAGTCTCATTTAGTATCCCACTAGTGTAACCTTATGAGACAAACAAGGTCTGTCTGGAAAGCACCTGGCTATTTTGAACATCCTGCTGACCAGTTGTGTGACCTTGATGTAACTTGGCAATAAATCAGAGTAAGGGGGGTCCTTACTGCACATATGTAAATGAACTTTCCCATGAATAAACCTCTGTATTGTATGACTGTCACATTAGCAGTGACATTTTGTGCAAGGTTTTTTTATTCAGAAAAACCTTGTATTCCCCAGGTCAGTAAGCCCCTGGGTCCCAACTGTTCATATTTACTTTTCAGTGACTTTAGTTTTCCCTATAAACTCAAATATCCATTGAATGGGAAGAGATTTCTTACTGTGCATGAGATTAAGGAGAATGCAACAAGGTGACCTTTACAAATTGTTTTGAAAAGTGCAAGAGGTGCTTAGATAAGCATGTGAAGTCCCAATTTGTTAACACTTTCATTGCTGGGGACATAATTACATTTTTTCTACATTGCTTGCTGTTGACACATATTATATATATATATATATATATATATATATATATATATATATATATATATATATTTTCAAGACACCATGAAATGTTAGTCCCTAGTGTTTGTGTCATAAACTAACTAGTACTTAGTGCTATTTCCAAATCAGCACCAATATGACTAGTTTTGCGTTATATTTTTCATTGTATTTTATGTTGGCGGAATTGTTTAGTCTGTACTGCAGAAGATCCAACTGAAATCAAAATAGAAGCAACTATAAGAAATAGTAATCAGAATTTTTATATTCATTTCTTTCCAGTAAAATGGTAATTTCCTATTTTTTTTCTAAAATGGAGCAGCACAGATAGGAAACACAATGTAGCAGTGAAAGTCTTAAGTGGATACTTTCCAGACAAACCATATGTTCACATACTTCATAGGGATGTCAAACTACAGTTCATTAACTACACATTGTTCTGATATTTAATGTGCAGCTTGTAGAAATATATTGGTTGAGTTCTTTTCCACATCACAGTTAAATAAGAAAAAAAATTCAGGCTTTATAATTATTTTTTACTTTTGACATTACCGAAATGCAAATTTACATATTTCTTTGATTCCAGCATTCATTACTACATTAAATATAAAATAATAAATCGGTCAGGATTTTGAAAACATTTAGTATGTATATGTACTTTGTAGTCGCAAAAAGTAATGAAATGTAACGGTTTAAAAACTACACACATTAATATTATTGCATTCATGTATTTGTTGATATTTATATCAGATTTTTCAAGCAAGTTACAAATATTTTTAAAAAATATTTTCAATTATCATGCAAGTTATATTTAAAAAAATAATTTTTTCATTTAAATTATTTCTAAATGAAATTTGGTTTTAATTATTTTATTCTGTTTATGCATTTGACATCCCAGTTTTCACATCTAATTCTTTTAAACTCATGACAAATATATATTTGGGGAATAAATAACTTTTATAAAACACTGAGTAATATTAAATTGTCATGTTTTTAATTTCCTTAATGAGAAATGTTGCAAAGGCACAAATATTTCAACTGCAATCAAAAAATTGGTATCTATTAGAAAATATGATTCTTTTAACAATAACGAGTTAAATACAGTTAAAAAAGAATAAAAAAAAAAAGAAAAAAGTTTTAGTATGCTCAAGATGTTTATGTGCAGTTTTATTACTGCACAAACAAAATCAGGAAGTTGCAAATGAAAATCCTGTCATGCATTTCATATCTAAATAACTTGCTGTCATCCAACAATCATTTCAGCAAATATCTACAATGACATAACAGATAAACTGTTAGATAAAAACTGGTCTCTGAATAAACAAGGGAAAGTTATCAAGATGGAATTTTGTGTTAGAATATGATGAATATTTTGTTTTTAAATTAAGAGTTTCGATTAGTCTTTTGGTTTAATAAACTTTGCTTCATGAGGAATTATAGGCTAACATGAATTCAAAAATTCTATAGAATATATGCCCAGCTATGAGTAAAATAGTAGGGTGGACTGGGCTCTCAAGAATTGGTAGAGCAACCAGTTTAGGAGAAAGACAACTCTGAATTCAAATATGTAGAAAAGGTAATGGGAAATCAATTCACTTCCTTTTCCCAATAACAGTACACAGTTTACAGATAGTAAATAAAAGAAATTTTAAATTTTCTTAATCATTTAATCACCAGTTACTTACAATTGCCTGAAGAAGTAGAATCATAGTATTGAAACATGGAAGCTTTTGCATAGCGATTTCAATGTTTTTATTATAATTTCTTATAATAAAAAATAAAATTACATATACATTATATATATATATATATATATATATATATATATATATATATATACACACACACACACACACACACAACAGTAGAGACACATTAAAAAGAGTAACTACAATTAAAGTCTTAATGATTTATGTGAAGAATGAGATGACTCAACTCCCACAAAGCAAATTTGCTTGGTATATCAGGTGCTGTTGAAAGATCGCGACCGCCATTAAAAGTGAAATGGATTATTCCGAAATCCTTATCTTGCATGGAGACGTACAAAGAAAAAAGACTAAGAATTCAAACCAGCTTGAATTTATAAAATAGGAAGTCTCGTGTGAACGAGAATTAAGTCATATGCAAATATTAGTTCCCCCCTGAAGCAGGCATAAATAGCAAGTCTGTGAGGGGGATGGGCAGAACTTTCATTGGTGTGATGCCGTAGAGATGGACAAGAATGAGAGAATAAGGAAGAGGTCACTCGCGATAACGCAGTTGGTAAAGCGGAGGACTGGAGAAGAAAGCAAGCACCTTAATGCATTTCAGTTATCGCAAATGACTGGCAAACTAAATTAACCACTTTGATTTCACAAATAATGCCACTACCACCAGTTTCTAAGTAAACAAAGCTGTAAGCGGAGATATTAGTGATTAATTGTTGCTCATTAGAGAAATCATCCATTGATCTACCTTTCTTTGGCATAACACCTGTTGGGGTCAGCAGCATTTTGGATAACTGCTCTCCAATGAGACTATCTACAGTTGTTAAAATCTATCGTTTTTGATCTATCTTTTGTTTTACAAACTTGCTAGCTTCACTAAGTCTAACCATGTTTTTGTAGCTTTGGATGACAGTGATTTGAATTCAGAATTGTTCTTCTCCCAATCATGGCTAATAATTACACTACCTGTATAGTCATTAAAAAAATACAATAGATTATTTTTCTTTTATATCTAATTTACTCACTTAAATTTCTATTTACCTATTAGTTAAAAGGTGTGTGTGTGTGTGTGTGGAAGGGTGGGGAACATAAAATATTTTAAGCCAGTGAACTTGATATGATGATCACCTTAAGATTACATGATGGAAAACTGTTAAGAATAAATGTATAACAAGAGAGAAAGTTTGTATTTTCCCTGAACATAGTGTAGTAGGTGAAGGGTCCTCTTGTAGTTTTGTCCAGGCATCAGTGGGCAAACAGCCAAGCATCAAATCTGGAATGATAGTTGAGGACGACAGAAAAAGGAATGAGGAAAAAAAAAAAAAAAAGAAAAAAAATTAAATAAAAAAAAAAAAAAAAAGTTAAAAGCATATAATATATCATTATGGAACACCTGATCTCATGTATGTATGTCCCATATAGATTTTTGTTTTCCTTTATCTGCAACTCATTTTTTTTTTTTTTCAAACATGAACAATTACTTATGCTTGAAAGTATTTATGAAGTTTTTTAATCTAAAATATTTTTCTTTTTAAATGGTTTCAATTTTTATATAAAAAATTTCACATGCCTACTTAAATAAAAACTGCCACATCTAGGAATAATTGTATATCTATTACAGTTGGAATAAAAAAAATAAATATTAAATCGACATTTTTTATTGACAAAGGCAAATTCTTAAAAATATGCAAAACGAGTCTCAAAACTTAAATGTTACTTTTAGAATGCTTTAAAGATTTCCAATCTTTAAATCAAACCAAATTAAATCAAAATCTAGATTAAGAAAAATAGTTTTTTTTTTTTTTAAAATAAATTACATTTGATAAAATGACTAACTTGATATAAAGACTTGCTAATTTATTTATAACAGGCACTTACTCAAAGGCAAAACAATACGTGATATATAAGAATAATATTTTCTAAATACATCTTGCAAATATAATTAAGATTACCAAAATAAAACCCAATATTTTTCCATTTGTAAAAAATATTCAAATATATGTCAATATTTTTAAAATAAATATTCCATTTAGTGAATACTGAAAACAACAGATTTGGTCCAGCAAACATTAATATTCTGATAAATACGACAGGTGATATATGTTGGGATTTCAAACCAAATCCTTTATTTAGTCCACAGGGGGTAGATTGTTCTAATTCCACATGCCATGTCTTTTTTGGATGTCTCAGTATCAGTTAATGCCCTTTAGTAACTCAACACTCCAAGTTTTTGTTCTCTCTGCTGTGGCCAGATACTGAACTCATGACTCATTGGGTTAAGTCACTTTTTGGATTACTCAACCAACACTTTTATCAACTCGGCCATGCATATTCAATACTACTGACATAAACACCTTATTTGTATGAGAATATTTGTTATAGTGTAAAGCAGCACTTCTTAAACTTTTTTCATTCATGACCCAATTTTTCATCACAAAATCTTTTGCAACTCCAGACTGAAAATACATACGTTGTCACCGCATGTGCCTTTTATTACTGCAGCGCTTGTGTGGTGCATTATGTTAAATATTGTGCATTTGTGAAATAACAAACTGAAATTCAAGTGTTTGAATTTAATTTCCATGACCCCAGCATTTCACGTCGCAACACTATTTCAGGTTGCAACCCATGGTTTAAAAAGCGCTGGTGTCAAGTATACACTTGATTCTATTTTGTATATTTGCAAAATGAACTAAGATTAAACGATATTTATCAAATAAATTTGATACTGAGATATCCAAAAAAGACATGTCATTGGAATTAGAACAATCTACCACTGTGGACAAAATAAAGAGCCTGGTTTGAAATCCTAACATATATCACCTGAAGAAGGTCGGAGCATACAATGGCCAAAATGTAATGAATATGGCAATAAAGATGAGGACAACAGTTGGAATGATGTAAATAGTTACAATATTCATCTCAGAAATATGACAGGATTATACATAAAAAATAGCACCAAATCCGGTGAATCAGAATTATGAAATTGAGTCCTATTTTGTTTTGTTAGTTTCTTTGTTTTTTTTTTATTATCTACAGATATAGTCTATGTTACTAGACAAGAAAATTACTGTACTTTATGCGTGTCTAAAATTAATATGTATCTATAATTTCAGTTTCAGTAATAATACTAATAAAATTAAAATTCTTCAATTTCATTCATGTAAATATGAGAACATTTACATGGTGAGATGATATTCCTTTGGTAATTTACAAATAAAGTGATCTTATTTTAGATGGCTATTTTTTTAAAGCATTTCTTGAAAAATTCTATTATTCAGAATTTTTCAAGAAATGCGAAATGTGTGATATCCTAAAAAAAAAAAAAGTCTTACTAAAGTCCTCGTGTCCTATGTGATCAGAAGTGGCCAAACGAAGCGAAGTAAAAAAAAAGAAAAAAAAAAGAAAGGGGCTTTCTTCTTGTTTGATTAACACAATCGTACTTGAAACTTTATGCCTGGTTCATAATACACTTTATTCTATAGGTTCAAATAAAGGAAGATTTCTCAAACACTGGAATTATAGTTTCTACATTCTACCATAAAAAGATTGGCCAATGAAAGATCACAGACTGCTACCAGCCATTAAAGGAATTCACCTATCCTTTGTATTACTTTCAACTAAATCTGGCAGTGTTTTGTAACACATTTAAAATAGGATGGAGAAAAGCAATAAATGAATTAACAGTTATGCTAGTTTTAATGCACACACAAAATTGAAGCAAGTTGAATGCTTACTTTTTAATAAAGAAACATAATTCCTTTATTCTGGAACAATTGTCCACTACTTCAACTGGACAATTTGAATCATAGATTCTCTGCACCTCCATAATAACAGTGCATTGAATGCAGTTTAATTCTAGGATACATTTTGTATTTGGGGGTGTGAGAAGAAAAGATGCTTTATATGCTTGCAAATATATTAAGTTGAGAAAAAAATCAAAAAAATCACTTATCACTTCAGGAGAACGGTTACAAAGTATAAATCAACAACTGAAGTGTTTCCTTACTAATGTATAATAATATGATTTTATCCAGTTCCCAAAATGCATTTAGTAGTAGAATAAAATTCTATTCTGAACTTCAAAGACTGGTAGTGAAAAAAGATGTTCAGGAGATATTTTTTTAATTTATAAAGTTATTTGTAAAATTAATGTTATTTTTGCAGGGCAATAATCATTTGAATTTAATAAAAAATTATCAAGACATCAATGTAGAATATTTATAAAAAATGATTATTATAAATTACTTTCCCAACTGCTACAAATAACTTCTTGACTAGTTTTTACTTTGATATTAATTATTTTTTTAAAAAACAAATTAAGATGAAAGTAAAAATACATCTAAAAATTTAATAATAATGGTTCTGTCAACCACTAGTATTAAATTTTGAGAAGTTTAATAAAAATAAACATAATACTGCTACTCCAAGTAAATCAGTTTAAATCATATTCCAGAATATTTTTCTGTAGCAATATGAGGCACATGTGATATTGTACACCTACAATTTGATAATAATTTAAGATAACTTCCTATTTATGTGATAAATATTTGAAGAGATTTTTCACTTGTTAAACAACTTTATCAAAGAAGAGATATCTGGTACTAATTGAAAACTTTATCTACATAAGACCTATAAAGCTAAGAAGAGTTTATTAAGTTAATGTACAATGCACTTTCTTTTTTGAAGTGAATAAATATAAATGAAAGAGAGTTTTGACAAGGACTTTTAAATTAGGGAAAAATATTGGTGGATGAGAGAAATAAAAAATAAAATAATAAAACTACAAATTGTTAGATACTAACAAAATACATAAAAGCAAATATATAAAAATGATAGTAAAATACTGAAAAATAGTTTTCACTAATTTGTACCCTAAGTTATGAGCATCAGCCACTCCTGTGTTTATTTCAAGAATTTGATTTAAAAAAACATAAGGACTCAAAATATATTCCTTTTTTAAAAACCATTATTTTTAGTATGTAAAAGTGTGCCCTTATTTAGTGAGGGGACCTTAAATTATCAATAGTTGAAAGTTCATTCATTCATTCATTTAAAATCAGATTTAAAAAAGACTAAGAAATTGCTTGTGATGCTTTACTCTAAGTAATTTTATTGAAAAGAAGAATTCAGCAATTTTAATGGAAAGTCAAATCAGTTC
This sequence comes from Acanthosepion esculentum, assembly GCA_964036315.1. Lineage (NCBI taxonomy): Eukaryota > Metazoa > Mollusca > Cephalopoda > Sepiida > Sepiidae > Acanthosepion > Acanthosepion esculentum. Next base: position 47,691,833 of record OZ038488.1, read on the forward strand.
TAAATTCAACAATGATTAGCTTCTCATTTAATTATAACAAGAGTAAAGATAAGTTGATTGATTGATTTGTATTTTATGGCTTACTGACATTTTTAAGGTTATTTAAAGCCAAAACATTTTTGAAGTGTAAGAATTTTTTGGAGATAATGATTTTCTGACACAAGTCTTACTATTTAACCCATAGTTGGGAGGAGAAAAGGGAGGATTCACACCTTTGCCAAGGGTTATTTGCATATAAGTGAATATAACAGACTCAATTGAAATTCAAACACAGCTCTCCAATTTCTTATTCCAAGCCATAATCTATTATAGCACCCAGACATCCAAACTTACAACAACTGGTATGTCTGATGCCTGGAAGATTCAGTAATGGAAAATTTGGTAATTTTGAGAAGTTAGGAAAAGTTGATTGAAAATTAATTTCAGGGTCATTCTGGGGTGGGAATTTAGGGACTAAGCCCCCCTCTCCTATATTTTTTTGTGTAAAGTTTTAGTTTTACTTTCTTTAAACAAAATGTAATATAGTTGTGTTAATTGCCATTAGTTGTTGTAAATTTTGAATGAATAAAGTTCTTCATTAAGAAAAATTACAAAGAAATCAGGCGATATAGTTTCTGCTTCTTTAAAAAGAAATGTTTAAAAACTTAATTCATCTACATTTTTATTAAGATAATAATTTGAAAAGAAAATACAAGGACTTTAACTTAGATAAATCAATTTTATTTGCTTGAAAACAATAGTATAGTAATTAATTAAATTACTATTTAAAAATACTAGAGGGGGATGGGCTTAGCCCCCTAAACCACCCATCCAGAAAGTACAGCCCTGCTTTCGTTGTAATAGATTTTTATCAAGAAAACATGAATTTTTTTAGTTAATACTTATTTAAATGTAGGGAGGAGGACTACCCCCCCCCCCCCAAAGTATGGCCCTGGTATTGTTGTAGTGGGTTTTTATCTAGACCACCATATGTAATAATACTTGTTAAAAAATATTGGGGAAGGAGGCTTAGCCCTATAAGCTCCATTTCTGCAAGTACAGCTATGGTATTGTAGTGGGGTTTTATCTGGACCCTACGATATCCAGTTATTTAAAAAATACAAATCCCCACTCCAGAAAATCCCTAAAATCAATTTTTAATTAACTTTTATTTCATAGTTACTGAATTTTCCTACCTTGTCAAAATTACCAAATTTTCCTAAATTCTGTATTCCCAAGTAGTCACCCATCTAGGTACTGACCAGGTTTGATATTGCTTAACTTTGGCGATCAGAGGAGAACCAGTGTTTCAATGTGATATTGGCCATATGCCCAGTAAAGAAAGGAAAAATCATAATAGCATTTACTGAATGATAAAATTAAATATTGATACATGATATGCAAAGAGACATTATTAATTTTGACTCAAATCCAATCATTCAATTTGAACTAAAGCTATTTAATATGCCACATGTATTTACATATTTTTGGTCTCTAAAATTTTTTTGTAAACAGATCTAAAATAAGAAATTAATCCTGCCTTAATTCAAACATCCACCCTAGAGACAACATATTCATTATGCCAGTAAAAGCAGCAACATAAAATTTATTTATAAGGGCCGGAGAGTGACACTTTGATTGATACATTTGTTTTCTATGGCTTATCAACCAATTGCAGGTTATTTAAAGCCAGAAAATATTTTTTTTAGATTGTAAGAATTTTTTTTTTTTTTGAGATGATAATGCTTTAGTGATACAAGTCTTACTAATTAATCCATAGCTGGGGGAGAAGATGCAGGTTCATATCTTTTCCCAAGAGTATTTGCACATAAATGAGTATGGCAAACCCAACTGGAATTGGAACTCGGCACTGATTAACAATTCCGATCCATCATGCATTAGATCACCTGATATTCCTGAGCAGTCACCCATCTAGGTACCGACTCTGGTGATCATGCGGAACCAGTCTTTCAACATGATGTGGCTGTAAGCCAGAGTGACACTTTGATCCCTGACAGAACACACAGATACTAAACTGATTCAAGGCAGAAGTTCTGATCCAGACATAACTAATCCTGTTATTTTTATGATACTCTATACATCTATGTATTTAAAAACTGACATGTGAAAATTTAATAAAAGAAAAGACTATGCTATCCTTTTTAATGTCATGGCTAAGTTGCAAAAGATGTCAGAGGAAATAACAAGAAAACATTGACAATTGACAGACAATTTTCCACTGGTGCTCATAACTTTTGGTACAGCCGCTATGACTAAATAGAAGTAAGGAAATATCTAAAGTCAAACTTTAGTAACAGCGAAAAGGGAAATAGTCATAAGAAAAATAACTGAGTAGTAAAAATAGTAAGAGTAATAATAAAAGTGGTAGTAATAGCAGCGATTATATGAATGGGATCACTAGAGATGAACGTCTCCTACCTTCTCTGGTGTGAATTGAACCATTTTAAAAAAGGCGTGTGATCAATTCTCATTCATTCCATGTTACAGGTTTTACGGGTTTTTGCTTTTTCTCAGAAGTCAGGAAATGATGCAGCCAAATATGTAGTTGCGGACATCATCCAGTAGGTGACCCCCATTTGGCACCTAAAGTCTTGTGTCAGTTGACACTGTAGAAACAATTTTCAGCCATCATTTTATTTTCCCACCTGTATTCCACTTTTTCAATCCACCAGTCATCAGAGAAAGGTGAAACTGAAGGAGCATGGGCAAAGAGTCCATGGTTGGTAAGTAGGTAGATACCATATTCACTTAGGTAACCCCAGCCACAATTGGTGCTCATGGTGGTGGAAGTCGTTTTCTTTTAAGCAGAAGTTTAGAAATTGGAACATGGTGCCAGGAGCCTACATCCTCCTGGACCTTCAACAGACAAAAATTAGGGAAAAATTGTCAAATGATGCATTTAATATGCATCCATAAAAAAAATGACAAATTTGATGAATGGAATATTAATAAACAGGCTCATACTTTAACAATAAAAAAAGATTAGGTCATTAAAAAAATTCAAATGGTTTCTGCTTCTAACATATAAGAGAAAATCAATGATTTTATTTGTCAAACTGCTCAACCTGCCTAATGAGTAGAAAATAAAGAAAATGGATGCTCAATACACAAAAAAAATTAGTACATTCTAGAAAAAAATTTAAAAAAAAAAGAAGATATACCAAAAACCCCCCAAAACTTTCTGATAACCCATTCAGAAAGACCAACACTCTTTATTTACACCATTGTTTAACATTTAGAAAGTCAGAGAACACAATACATACATACATACAGTGCGTGTGTGTGTGTGTAAAATATAAAAAATAATAAATTTTCCATGCATTCCTAAATTACTTGTGCTCCAGGCAGTTTCATGTGTAGACCACACTCATCAGACAGCATTAAGGAACAAAAGGAATAATTTGAGTGTGTGTAAAGTTTATTTGTTTTGCTCTGCATTTGAGCACTGTGTGTTTTTTACTGCATTGGGGTATTTGATGCACATGTAGCTGAATTTAATTATATATAAACAGACATTAATTTATACTGAAGTTCATCTATTTTTCTTAAGTGTCTTACAATATCTAACTTTCTGTAAATAATCATTTTTTATGATAATAAAAATGATGATTTAATATTGAATAAGTCTAACATGATTTCTTGAACTGATAAAAACAAAAAATGATATCAGAAAATGCATATTCAATATTACTGGCATAAATATTGTATTTGTATGATAATATTTGTTAAAATATAGTGTAAAGTATACAGATTTGATTTTGTATATTTGTAAAATGAACTAAAACTAAACTGTAAATTAGTTAGATGCTATACTATGGTTAGGAATGTACAAAAGTTTTGAGTGAAAACAATAATTCCAGGAAATCTAAAAGAAAAGATAATCTTTGCAGAAGAACTTTAATGATTTTTCAAGGTCAGGTATTTTACTGTTGTATTCTTAAAGGATAAAAATTCTTTAAAAACATTTTTTTTTACATTTCATATATGGTTACTAAAAATAAAACTGATTTAATTCTCTTATTAAATCTATTACAGAAAAATACTAAATACTGTGTTCCCACAGATCTGTGTAAAAAAATCCAAGACTTTTCAAGGACTATGTTAAGAAATTTCAAGGACTGAAACTGGCACATGCACACACACACACACACACACACACACAAAGTGAATGGTCATCAATTTCAAAAACCCAAACTTTGATTTATCTTTTAATCATTTGACAGATGAAATGTTCAAAGAAAAGCTACAGTTGGTTCCAATAATTCATGTCACATGGATCAGTTGAAAGCAGTGAAGAAATCCAAGTGTTGAAGGTTAAAGCACAACTGAATGTAGACCTGGTTATGTTACACATTTTATATAACATTCTACACAGTTTGGAGTTCTACTACACTTGAAAATTTTGAATTACACACTTTAATTCTTACTGCTACACATTTCAGCTATCTAGATGACTCATGGTTTGTGAATGTCACAAAAATTCTTGACTGCTGCACATTTCCTCTCAAGTTAAGTATAATGGTTTTAATGAACAGAACTACAAATAGAAATTTCCATGAAAAGACTACACATTTTAGCTACCCCCTACTACTCATGGCTTTCATTGCACAGAACAATGATGTTAACATTTTTTCAATTCATCTAGTTTAGCATTCAAGTGAATTATTCCAATTTTGATATCTCTATGGACTTGTCCTTTGTAGATCTTCGCATGGCATTGGACTTTGTAATAAATGTGAATTTCCGAGTCTGCTCAGTTTTCTCCACATAGTTGTCAGCTGACTTGAGCAAATCTTGTGTGCAACTTTCAAGCTTGTGTTTTTTGGTCTTCAGTTCTTCAATTTCCATGAGCATAGATTTCCATTTTTGTCCAGCTGCTTCTTCCTGCCTTTTTTTCTTCTCAGTCTCAAGGTATTGGTTGTATGCTGTTCTGGCATTGGAAGCACTGCAGAGAAGAGACTTGCAACTGTGGCCTATAGTCCATGATAATGCGCTGTGCAACTAGAACCTTCCGTTTCATATTGTCAGTGGAAATTTCATTATGGACTGAGAAATATCTCTCCACTGAAGCCTGTTTATGAAAGAGTACCAGCAATCTGAACAGTTTTTAATATTCTTTGTTGCTAGACAAAGAAGAGTAGAACAATGTGTCCAGATTTGTTTTCATGCTGAAATTCTTGAAAGCAATATTTCCAGCAACCTCCTCCTCAACATCTTTATACTGACTGATGATGTCATGACAATCACACTTGCTGACTTGTTTTCTGTCCATCATGTAAGAAAGACATCTTTTTATACTGTCTTCTGTGGCAAATTCTTTTTCAGAAATGGATCCAGTGTTCAGCCATGCAAATGACCTTACAAGAGGCTATCTAAGGTGAGAATTTGCCAGAAGTTTCTGAATGATGGTGATGAACATTGCATGCAGAATTACAACAAAGACAAACAGATCTTTTGTTGACACATTTTCTTTTTTGGATAAAATTTTGCATAGCCCTATCTGCTAGAAATCCATACCCAATCATTGCAGCATCTTTATGCATGTTTGGGTTTGACAAAATTCTTACAAATTCATTCAGTTTGGAAATGTAATTATCATCTGCAAGCAAAGGAAGCAACAGTTATTTTATCAGAAATGATTCAATGTCTTTCGAAACAGACACATAAATCTGGAGTTTCATTGGAAGTAAAACAGTCACATTTGACAGCACTTTCAAGAAGGACTTGGTCTGGGGACATTTTTCAGTTCACAAATTTGACGACATCTGGCCAAATGTCCAGTTGTTCATGTGTTTGTACATTTTCTAGCCATCTATGGCAGAAATACAAAAGTAAAGGGACAAGATTGGTTGATTGAACTTTTAAAGCCAAGCAATAAAAAAGCCAAATAAGTTTTAATATATTTCATCATTTTTTCATACAACAAAAGCTAGAGATACAGGTAATTATTAGCCTGCAAACTTTACAAAAATAACATTTATATTTTTTCAAAGATATTTTCTATCCTATTCTAAGACACATCAAAAGCAAATTTTTTATTCTATCATCCTTCCCATCTAAATTTTCTGTGATTCAAATTTGATTCTCAAACTTGTTACTTTTGGCAACAATTTAGACAAACATTGTTTACACAGACATTTTACTTTTGAAATTGACATGTGAATAACATTTCTTCATTTGTTCAAATTTTAAAAAACACTGATAAATTCTTGGAGATTCTGCTAAAATTTATTTTAGCACTATAAAATAATTTATTATTTTCTTTTCAAGTACAAATTCAATGAGTGTGAATTAATTTATCTTTGATGGAGATGTTTACTTGTCTGACACCTTTTATCTTTTCTTGTTGAGTGAGGGTAGCAGCTAGAAGACACACCTTCATATTCTTTCTCATCACCTAGACAAGAAAATGCAGAAGTAACTACAAGGTCATGAACTTGTTCTTATCAAGGAGTTTTTGGGCGATTGCTGTTTTTACAGATCTTTTCAAGCCCTGGAAAAGGTCCTGTCGATTTACAGGACTTTTCAAGGTTTCCAGGACCTGTACAAACCCTGCAAATAGTATTGACTTTAAATAAACTGGTTTCGAAAGTTACAAAAAGTATGATCTTTAAGTCAAAAGCAATTTCTTAGCAAATTTAAAAAAACAAAACAAAAAAAAAAAAAACTTCCCCCTCCCCAATTTATAGGCAGAAGTACACAAATGCATGTTGAGATTATCCTGATCTGTCTTAACTTTAATTCAGAATGCTACATTTGTATTGTCTGAATTTTCTATTGTGTGTCAACCTCAATTCATAGTTTGTGAACTTTTTACCATATTTTACTGTTGCTTTGCCTTACTATTATTCATTTGCCCTGCATATATTGCTTGCTTGCTTTATATTATTTTTTTGCTCTGTTCTTTTTCTTGCTATTCTTTATTGCAAACTTTGTCAATTCTGTTAGTTAGACAATTCTAGACTTATTTTGCATTTGATCATGGCTACTCACTCTACAATAATAATAATAATAATACTACACAAGAAAAATGCAAATAAATAAAAAAGTTTTAAGTTAATTTGCTTGATTTTTGAACAGATGTATTGATTAATTTAAATGAATTCTTGCAGAAAGACAACAATAAGAGAGATTATTTAAAGCTATAATTTATAATTTATTACTTGAAATAGAAGCAGAGATTTAAGAAAAATCAGGTGATTATTCAGAAAATATCCCACTTCAAGAAATTAAGTTTTTTTTTTTTTTTTAACACTTTCTATTAATATTTTATTTATTCAATTCAATATTTCATTTTTTAGGCTTGCAGATTTTTTTATTTTTTTTAAGAAAAGAAAAAAACATGAGGAACATCTATCCAAGAAAATTTAATATTTCTCTACTGTTTAAATATTCAAACTTAAAAACAAATGTAAAATTACAATTTAACAATGTGGATACGTATATATACAAAGGGTGTGCTGAAAAGTCTCCTGGCCCAACCAAGATTCTCTTATAAATCTGATATTTGACCAGATTTTGGGAAGTGAGTTGGGCCAAGAACTTTGCATTGCCCCTTTGTAATTTATAATATCGGTGTTATTGGAGTTGAAATATGATGAAAATTTTTTTTATGAATGATATAAAAACAAAAAAAAAATAATATAAATATAAATTAAATAGCACACAGTATTAAATATCCAAAGATGAAAAATTATAAGTAAAGCAAAAGAAAATTCAATTAAAACAATTGTAATAATTTAAAATTGTTAGAACAATTGCTCCTGATTTTTGATAGGATTTTTTAATTAAGTCAACTTTAATTATAAAACCTCTCTATGCTAGGTTTAGTGTGAACATGCACAGTGTGTTGAATTGAAAAAGGAAAAGTATTTGTAATTCTCCAAGAATAGCTAAATTAAACAAAGCAGATTTTAGTTAATCATTCTACTTATTGGTTATCTGGTGCCTGGAAAATTTGGTAACTATGAAATAAAAGTCAACTGAAAATTGATTTTAAGGCCATTCTGGAGTGGGGATTTGTGGACTAAGCCCCCCTCCCCTATAGTTTTAAAATAAAAATGAAACTATCTAAAACTTAATTTAATCTAAACCTTAATTTATTTACTACTTTTTTATTAAAATAATAATTTGAAAAGAAGATATAAAAACTTAACTAAGATAAATAAATTTTATTTGCTTCAAAAACAATAGCGTCTAGTAATTAAATCGATACTTATATTTATTTTAAAATATTGGAGGACGTGCTTAATCCTCTAAACCACTCATCCAGAAAGTACGACTCTAGTACTGTTGCAGTGAGTTTTTATCTGGAACAAGATTTTTTTAGTTAATACTTATTTAAACATTGAGGGAGAGAGGCATCCCCTTCCAAAATGTACGGCTCTGGTATTGTTGCAGTGGGGTTTTATCTAGATCCCCATATTTAATAATACTTTTTAAGATATTGGGGTAGGAGGCCTAGCTTGCTAAGTTTCACTTCTGCAAGTATGACCCCGGTATTGTTGTTGTGCGTTTTTATCTGGACCCCATGATTTTTAATTATTTAAAAATATAGGGAAGGCTTAGATTCCCAAATACCCACCCCTGAATGGCCCTAAAATCAATTTTCAATAGATTTATTTCATAGTTACCAAATTTTCCTACCTTGTCAAAGTTACCAAATTTTCCTAAATTTGGTTATCTACAGGAGGAATAAGGTACGAGAGGTGTGCAAACCGTGACATGAACATAAGGAAAGCAGGAGTGTAATAACAAATATCAGCTTCTGCAATAAGGACAGTTTGCTTTTCATTTCAGTCCTGAAGAAATAATTCTTAAAATGTCATTGAGCATAATCATTACTTGTTTAATAAATAAAAAAGGGAGGTCATTGTTTTTTTAAAGATATTTTAGCATTGTAAAATAACATTCTCTACTGAATGAAATTTAACAATTTACAAATTTTATTGAATTTTTTTTTTTTTTTTTTTTTAATATTCTTCACTGCTTTATCAACCAGTTCAAGCAATATGAGGTAATATGTAAACTTTACAGATTCCTAAAAGTAAATATTAGTTAATACACTAATTAAAATTATATATAAAAATTAATATTTAAGATATCTTAAAAGCTGATTATTTTCCAAAATGAAATTTTAGTTTTTAATCATTAGACAGTGACATTTGGAAAAAAAAATTCCACAAATAATATAAATCAAATGATAAAAAAAATTTAATCTTCAGATGCTGTAATAAATGATATTTCATCAAGGTGTAATTGTTTGTGATTGAGTAGGCCATGACTATTGTGATTTTTATCTTTATCTGGTTATACCTATACTTGTGGCTTCATGCTTGACAAAGTTTAGTATCTATATAAATAGCAATACTTGTATGGCACGTTGAGTGCTGTGTTTTTCAATGACTAAATTTTAGAAATGTAGAATAAAATTTTCTCTTTCTACTTTTGTCGACATGCTGACTGAAAACAGAGCAAATCTGAACCTTTTCAAACACTCATTTAGAATTTTGACTTCATGTATACAAATATACTTGCATTACATACAGATTGATAAACAAATTAAATTTTCACTTATAAAAAAGAAAAAATTTGAGTAACAAGATTTAACATCTTAATAGATTCCCAAATACCTTGACAATGCTAAAAAAATGTAAAGGAAAAATTCCACAGAATCCATTCATTCACAAATACAGAAAGAATACATAGAAGTCTAAAATAGGTTGTTGAAAAAAATAAATAAATAAAAAATAAAAAAAAAATAAAAATTTTGAAAATTAGAACATTTTTAGTATTTGTAATGTAATTTGTTTGCTCTTTAGTTTATATAATTTTAAGATTTTAATTTTAGTTAAAACAATTATGTTAAGCAGGAATTCAATGTGTATTAAAAAAACCCCCCCAAAAAAACCTATTTCACTTTTATGCGAGACTGAAAAAATTCTCAAAATATTTGAAATCAAAAGTTTATAAATACACAGAGACAAGAACTAAAACGAAGTTATTTGGCAATAAAGTCGTATCAATCCAAATTTTAGCTGAAATGCAAACAAATTATGACATTTAATAAATAGGGTGTAAAATAATCCAAGGAATAGGAGGGGAAAAAAGAAAAGAAAGAAAAAAGGTAACCTACAATAAAATCACATTAATTAAATATTTTTAAAATTAGAAAAATTACAAAAAACATGTTCAATGGATAGAAATAAACATTTCCCTACAAGAAAATTTAATAAAACATTTGAAAGCATAGAAAAACAAAAGAATAATAAAAAAAAAAAACAGAAAAAAAAAAAACATGAATATCGAGTAGTTCCCCTTTAATCAGGGAGAACTATATATATATATATATATATATATATATATATATATATATATATAAAAACCCCTCCCCACCTGCACATGTTGATGCCTGAAAACACGGATAATACCATACTCAAAATATATTTTGTTATTTCCTATATATGATAGTTTAATTTGTAAATTAGATACAATATTAGATAAACAAAAATAACTAATATAAAAATTATAATATATCATTAAAAGTTATGACAAACATTTTTCTAAATCTTAGTAACTTAATCCAATGTTTTTCTTTTAAAAGAACTTTCACCTTAAAGAAACTTTATTGTTTCTTCACATCTAAGTTTCTTCATAGTTTGACCTCATCAACATTAAGTTGAAGTCTTTTGCCCTTTATTCATGGGTAGGTTCCTCTCTAATTCCCCATCTTATTATTGTAATTCTTTCATGGGTGTTTCATGAAATAAAAAACACAAACAATTTCTTCATTTATACTTCAAACACAATCCAAAGTTTCACAAAAGTTCATATTTTACACCTCTTCAAAATTGTTTGCAACAATTATTATTTTGAGATTAAAATAGATTTGTTTTTATAGAAATATGGTTGCATTCTTTTTCTTTGTATTCTAAGTTGATCACAGAAGTCAATTTTTAGTCAAATAAATCAGCTCAAAATCTTACAGCTGCTACTTAAGAAAAAGTTAAATTTAATAAATCAAAAAAAAAAAAAAAAAAAAGTAAGAACCCTGAATTACAAAGTCTGATTTATTTGTTCTTCATGGCTTAGCAACCATTTCTGGGTTATTTAAAGCCAAAATATATTTCAGATCTGAATTACAAAGAAAAAAAAATATTAATAGTTTCATTCCCATTTTAAAGTGATTATCAAATGCATCACTTAAAAAATGATTTCATTACAATGAAATTTTCAAGTATTAAGTCCTGATAAAATAAATAATAATAATAATAAAAAAATGATGTACACATAATTGTATCACACAGAAACACACACACATACATCTATGTAATACTTACATGTCCATCTTCATCAACAAAACCTCCTTTCAGATTTATTTTCATGACTTTCAGTGGCTGAAGAGCTTTTGCAATTTCTTCAGTAACATTCCACAAATCCACAGCCAAAATCTGTCCAGAGGGAGTCTCACCCACAGCAGCAATGACAGGCACATGTTTAGAGTGCAGGCACCATTTTATGGGGTCACTATTTATTGAGCTTACTTTACCAAACACACTATCACTGCAAAAAGTGGAAAATACAATATTGTTAGATAATTAAAAAATATTCTATTAAATTTAATATTTTTCCCAGAGATATGTAGTACACTTAGAAAAAGTGAAACATTTTTTTTTTTTTTTTTTTTTTATAGCCATATCAATTTGGAAATATTGTAGGTTTCATACTAGTATGCAGAGAGTTGAGTTAGAATTTACAAGAATTTCAATTTCTCTCAGAATTTTTAATTTCAGTGATATTAGTTTAATAGAATACTTGAGAGAAACCTGCATTAAAGAAATTGACCAAATAATGAATGCTCTCACTTGGTCAATTATAAAGGAATAAAAAGACAGTGAACACATCAAATTTGGAAGACCCAATATAATTTCCTTGTTGCAAAAACATTTTATTGAAACCACCCTTTAAATTTATTTAAACAAATTAAAAATAGTTTTAATAGTTTAAATATAAAATTTCCATTTGAAATTCCTTTTATAAAAACAGTGAAAGAACTACCAGTTTTATAAATTATGGACTATAGATTACTGATAACTATTTTATCATATCAGGATTTTCCTTTTTAAAACAATGATGTTCACCCAAGAGTCACTTAAGATAGAGGGTTACAGAGTAAGATGCATAATTTATGGGCATATGTGGGCAAGGTAACAAGTAACCTTAAACTTGAATATGATTATAGTCATGGGAGTCGGGTCTCCAAAGTAGCAATTTGTGGCAAGATAGCTGCTTGATTGAAATCTGTACAACTTGTCCCTCAAGAGGTTGTCCCTATTGAGATGATCAATAACCTTGTTGATTTTAGGTTCTAATGGTTTAATGAAGATACTGATGGGATTACACTGAGATGAGGCAGTGCACTCACCTACATTCTTAAAAACAGGGCATGCACTTGAAAGCTTTCACAGACTTTGTTTGGTTTGTTTTATGGCATATCGACCTAAATGGGTTATTTAATGCCGACAAAATTTTTATTGTTGGTAATATGTTTTTCTTCAAAAATATATTTCTGGAAATATTTTTCCTTGAAGAAATCTATAGCTGGTCATATTTTTTCAAAGAATGTATAACTGTTTGTATTGCTGGTATTTTTTTAAAAGTATTGCTGATAATAATTTTTCCTTCAAAAAAATATTGCTGGTTATAATTTTTATTACAAAGTATTTCTGGTATTAAAACCTATTTTTACACAAGTTTGGGTGTTAACTATCTACCCAAAGCTGGGACCCTAACAGGTGCTACCACCCCGGGTCAGGGTGGATCTGGGAACACCAGCAATTAAGAGGTGGTTCCACGTTCCTCAAGTTGTTGAGAGGAAAAGAGAAAGCCATTTAATTTGTTTATATATATATATATATATATATATATATATATATATATATATATATATATATCTCCAAGTGTGGGATTGGTATATACGGAGTAAATTCCAATAACCAACAATTATTATTCTTTAAAGAGTGCTCAATACAGAGTAAAGCAGATATAATCATTTATTTAAATATTATAACATAAATATGTTATAAAATCACTACAAAAATAGCCATTTTGTTTCGACACATCCAGTGTCTTATCAAGTGATGATGTTGAATGTAGAATAAATGGTTTAAAAAAAAAATTCCTTAACGGTCCTTCGCTAGGGGTAAACGCTGTAGCATAAGTCAGAATTCCTAAAATTCCACTTATTCCCTCGGATATGCCTCCTTCAATTCAGGCGGCTACAATTCCCGATGAAACTGAGTTCTGCAATCAGCATTAACAAAACTCATAGGCAGTCCTTGGATTGGGGGGGGGGGGTAGGACTTAACCTTGCAAGAATGGGTTTTCTCCCATGGCCAACCTTATTTGGGATGTTCAAGAGTGAGCAATCCCAATAATTTGTTTATTTATACCCCATACAGAAAGACCAAAAATGTTTATCAAGAGGCTCTGCAGACTTGATAAGAAACATCCAATCATCAGGTGTTTACCATTTAACTGTACTATTTGTCAGTGTTATAAATATTTTGTTAATCTATGTTATTCTATTTATAAATCTATTTGATGTATGTCAGTCAGTACATCTATTGTAAATTTATTTTAACACTAGCCCTCCTAAGGGCTATATTCTCTGTGAATGCACAAAAGTCCTTTTCAAAGCTATTTACTTTGAATTGTTATTTTCAGATAGTTAATTTGCTTGTTATTACGAAAGTTGTTTTACGATTTTGGTATTCATAACTTATTGACATTTCCTCCAAAAATCCTAGTTGGGTATTCTCTGTGAATGAACAAAAGCCCTTTTTAAAAAAAAAAAGCCCTTATTTTGAATTGTTACTTTCAGATAACCGAAGAAAGGATATGAGAAAAGGAACTGGGGATAATATCTGCTTTGCAGGGAATTACCGGGTATGTCAACTAGTTTTTTTTTTGTTTTATAAACTAGTGTTTTTGATGTAATGTAATGGAATAACCTGTCACCCCCATGAGTAACTACACTATAGGTAGTAACTACCTATAAGTAAATATTTATTTGTAATGTTGATTAAAAGATAAAATCAGATATGTTTGAAGAAAACTATTAAAAGAAGAAATAGTAAGAGACCAAATCAGACAGATAATAAATCTCACCTGCTGTCTTGAACTGCTTCAACAATGTTACTGCCACTAAAGAATGGTCTTGTGTTGGTGCCGAATAACTCCAGCATACTTGTCAATATTATGCAGTCTCCAAGCATTTTTGCTCGGGCAATCTAAAGGTAGAGAAAACACACATCAAACAACAATTGATTAAAAGAACATTTTATCACTTAAATTAGTTCACATTTGGGACTCAGTTTTTTTTATTAAAACTGAAGAAATATTTTTTTTAGTAGATCTCTTGAATTTGTAGCATAATTGAATCTGATTAAAATGATAAGAGAAAGCCTTTTCTAACTGACTATGGCAAAAATAGTATCAGAGTATCTTAGTATCTTTTGTGTTTTTTTGAAATACCAGGATAACTAGATTTTGAATTTCACTAAATCTGGCTTTTGGAGGATACTTTTAAAACAAGTTAACTTAAGTGCCTAATATGAAGGAAATCAAAATTCAAGTACTTGGCTTTCAAATGTGGTTCGATTTGTTATTTGTATCTGATGTGCAGGTACTGTAACAGATATTGTCACAGAAAGTGAAATCAGAAAGCCTAGTCTCCTGTGTTTACTTTCGCATGAATGCCCATGAGGAAAATCATGCATCCATCTGTTTCCCCCAGATATGGGTTAAATAGCAGGGGGTAGACTATGCTCCCTAGCCTCAGGTGGCAATCAGTCTAAAAAAGAACAATTCTGAATTCAGAACAGTGGAGAAAGCACTGAGAAGCCACTCCACTACCTTTCCAAAGTCGTCATGGCAATTTACAGATAATAATGAAAAGGAACCCAGGAAGAAAGCAATGGAAAGCTACTCCACTACTCCAATTGGTTTTGTTGGTTGTTTTTTTTTTAGCAACATATCAACCTCTATGGGTTATTCAAATGCTGAAATTTAAATATTTTGTACACAATATCATTTTTTTTTAAATTTTGGAGATAATGGTTTAATAATACAAGTCTTATTTAATCCATAGCTGGGGGAGAAGAGTTGGAGTCATACCTTTCCCAAAGGTATTTGGGTGTAAAAGAATATAATGAGCCCAATTGAAATTGGAATGCAACTCTCCAATTAACAATTCTGAGCTATTACACCACTCACATCTAAGCTTACAGCAACTGGTATTACCCATTTAGATACTGAACAAGCTTGACATTGCTTAACTTTTGTGATCATATAAGAATCAATACTTCAATGTAATGTGGCCATAAGCCTCTTTTCCTTGAAATCATGGTAATTCAAAAACAATAATGAAAAGGAATCTGTGGAGAAGGCACGGGAAACCACTCCACTACCTTTCTCAAGAAGTCATGGTAATTCACAGATAATAATGAAAAGGAATTTGTGAAGAGGTCAATGGGAAACCACTCTCTCCTACCTTTTCCAAGAAGTCATGGCATTTCACAGACAATAATTAAAAGGAATCTGTGGAGAACCATGATCAAGGAACATGGCATTAAAAAAGAAACCCAATCTGGTAAGTCTTTTTTCCTTGTCTCTCAAAAAGTAGATCACTCCCATGAAACCTTTAGTTAACTGAAATGGCATGAAAAGGAACAATTATGTTAAAATAATTAAATATAACTTATTTTTAAATGTTTGTAGACTGAAATAATTTTGCATGAGAGTCTTACTACAAATAATAGTGCTGCAATAATTGCAAAACAGTAGAATTTTAATTCTCCAAATTTTTGGGACAAGTTGCGTAGGATGTTATAATTGCCTACAATGTAGGATAGGAAGCTAAGCAGTAATACTGTCATATTTCAAAGTCTTCTACATCAGCCAAAATAAACTCTGACTTTTGACATTGAAGAAAACAGACATGGTACAGAACTATTTTTGGTGTGGAGGAATACTCAAACACATTATCATTTGCATATTTAAGTTTTTTTTCTTTTGAACCGCATCAAGGAGTTGGCATCTGACCATCTTGTGCAAAGTTCAGAGTGCTACAGGTTTGGGAAGGAGTGAGAGATCTTGGGCTGCCAATACATCAAGATCCCACTCTTAGCTTTTCTGGTTGAGTCCAAAAGAAAAGATAAACCAATATGATTTGGTAGCAATTAAGCAGCAAAAAGATTTTCAGTATTTATTATTGTTCTTTTAAATAATATGCATCAGTTCATTTATTATAAGTACACACTGGCAAATACTTAAATTTACAAACTTATAACATATTTTATGGTTTTTTATTTACCCTTACTTAATTTTTTTTCAAATAGCTGCTACTGAAAAATTTGTAATGACCTGATAAGATCTCTAACAAGGAATTGTATAGAAGAACAGGCAGTAGGTATACAGATTGCTTGATTCATTTTCTACAGCTTAACCCTTTTTAGGTTATTTAAAGCCTGAAAATATTTTTAGATTGTAAGAACTTTTTTGAGAGGATGATTTAGTGATAAAAGTCTTACTAATTAACCCATAGCTGGGGGGAGAAGAGGTGGATTCATATCTTTCCCAAAAGTATTTGGACATAAGTGATTGAATATAACAAACCCAAATGGAATTATCCATTACACCACCCACATATCCAGGCTTACAGCACTTGAGTAGGTATATATCTGCTGTTATTAAGAAACATAGGTTAAAATGACTTAATCATGTTCTGAGAATGTCTGATGAAAGAATATCTAAAGTTAACTGAAAGAGGCATGTCTTGTACAGGGTTCCTTGGAGGTATATGATTATAGCTTTAGGTTCCTATCAAGACAAAGGGTACCAAATATTTTTCAATAGTTATCTTAAGACTTTAGGCCCCTAACAGACCCAATGTATTACTTGAAAGTAATGATAAGAAATTGAATTCCCAGTTTTCCTAATATCTAAAAACAAAGAAAAATTGCATTTATAAAATTAATGTAAGTGTAAATCTGATTTTGAAATAAAGATTTCTCAAATTTAAAAAAAAAAAAAAAAAAAAAAAAAAAAAAGAAAGAAAGAAAAAAATTATACAGAGCACAACTGACCTTCAGATCTTGGGTTTTTATAGATTTGCTGTCCTGTAAATCAGTTCCAAGAATCACAACAGGACGCATACTATTTCTGTGAAGGAATGATATGCAAGAAGCAAAAGCTTCAAGCTGAAAAAAAAAAAAAAGGGACGTGACTTAATAGTTCAGATTTTATTCCAGGGATCATAAATCGCAATAAAAATATACAAAACTGAAGTCAACAAAAATTCTTTATTTGTCCAATAAAGCTTCAAATATTGAAGAAATTACAGCCAAAAGGAATCTGCTAATTCAATAATTAGTCATTAAAAATCAGTGCAACTTATGTTGGACAATTAATTTTATTCATTCAGACTTGCATTTACTTTCATTTTAATTTTTATTGCAGCTTGCAGTGTTGTAGACAGCACACAATTGGAAATAAAAGGTAAGCTCTTTGAGAATTTCAAACTAGTGTTCCCTTTTTCATCAGGAAAGCCTGGTGAATATCCAGCTGCTTTAGTTATGAAGCTACAAGAACATGACAGTTTTGCTGAAGATCAAATCTAACCTATAACTCATCACTCCATTCCACAATCTTTATCAGCACTATTTGTTTTTATACAAGTAGCATCATTGATCATTTTTTTATTTTATTCTTTATTAGATAAAGTAGTGTTAACTATTATTTTGCCTACTTTTTACTTTCATCATTTTCAAGTTTACAACTTTACTCAAGCTACCAATCTATGGTATTAAATAGTACAAAATTAATAAAAAGTAACTACAAAAATTAAGATCAAAGTAAATAGTAATCAAAACTAATAATAGATGACAATGCTTTGTCTAAAAAAAAAAAAAAAAAAAAAATCATGATTTACATTAGATACTTCTTTGATTCAGAGTACAACGGCTTAATAAGAACTTGAATGTTTGCTTTTATTTAACTTTCAAAATGTAAAACTTCAAGCATTTGTATTTTTAGCAATCCAAAATGCTATTCTTTAATATTCTGAATTCACAATATATTTTGCACTGAAAAACTTGTAAAAAAAGACAATCATTCTATCACTTAATTTCATGTAACCTTCATTTGGTTTAATATTGACTAAAAATTATATGTTCACTTGGTTTCAGAAGACAGTAAAAAAAAAAAAAAAAAAAAAAATACTTGAGCCTTACAGTTTCTTTCGAATGAGGCAAATGTTTCATCCAAAATACTGAGAATAAACAATTTATCTTCAGAGAAAATAAATAAGCTCAAGAATAACTTAAAATGGTTAGCAACAATTTATCATCTTTGTATCTTAACTGACTTAAAAAAAAAAAAATCATAACATTTATTAACGCTGAAATGATTTTATCAGAGTATATACGACTGATTGATTTGCTTTATCATTTTGATTAATTGTAAGGAATATTTTATAGAGAATAAAGAGAGAAAATGTCACAAATAAAATTTTCATTTCTGTTTAATATACACCAAAACCCAAATAGTCTGTAAGACCTTTCTCCAATTATTATATAAGGCAATATTATGGATTCAGCTTTCTCTATAAATATATTACAAACCTTTATAAGTGTAGATAATAATGAATTGTAACAACAATATAGCATCATATGAGAAAAATAGGTTTTAAAAAACACTAGAACTGAAGATCTAAAAAGGTGATTTTTCTATCAAAAGAAAATGAATAAATCAATAAAACTGAGGCATATAATTCCACAGGAAATTTAGCATGAAATCCAGTAACTATGACAGAAACTGCCATTATTCAGTTGTACCACAGAAACACAATGATGGAAATTTGCATCATCTGTAGTTAATGGTTCAACAGACACAAAATTATAATTTGTAGTCTACTGTATAATATATGCTTAATAAAAAAGTGATATTAGAAATACTCATTGGCCTACTAAGTCAATCTACTAATAGACTTTTTGCTATCCACTTGTATTCACTTATTATGTGAGGTTTGCTAACATTGTGTTAGAACATTTCTGCAATCCTTATAATGACTGATGAATTTGAACTGAATACTGGCAACAAGTTTTGCATGAAACTTGACAGATTTGCTACCAAGCTCCTCAAAATACTTTCTTTGGTTTTTGGCAAACATTCTTTTGGCTGAACAAAGATTTTTGAGTTACATGTAGATTTCAAAGTTGTATGGCTGTCAGTTCAAGATGACAAGTGTTCAAATCACCAGCAGAACATCAGGAAATAGAGGAAAAAATATTAATAATGTGAATTCATCTATAAGGATTGTTGCTGAGCAATCTATCAGCTCTCTCACATGATTGAAATTAATTATGGAACCCACCACGAGATCCTCACTGAAAAGATGAACTGGCATAAGAATCACTGCATGTTGGCTTTCAAAGAAGTACTGTGATAGCTGGTTACATTCTCAAGAGAATGGCATGGTTTTTTAATAAGCAACTCATTTATAAGTAACTATACTCAAATCTAACAAAATCTTAAGCAATTCAACTACTGATGTCAGCATGGCAGAAGACTTACAAGGCACTTTATTTTATACTGTATTCAATAATTCTACAAATTCTACTTGTTTAGTTACATTAAAATGCCTTTTCTATTAAAAATATTTAAGCAATTTGAGCACTAAGTATTAATTCATGTGCAAAAACTAAGCAGCTTGAATATTGTTAAATCTAAGTTGCTTAAAAAAAAGATATTGTGTTGAATTTATATTGCTTAAAAATAAAAAAATGATATAGTATTGAATTCATGTCGCTTAAGAAAAAAAAAAATAATAATGATATATAAATATATGAAATATTATTTACTGAAGTAATGGAGAACATTTTTTTGTTTAAACAGAGCCTAAGAATTTTCTGCAAACAACTCCAACAATTTTTCTAAGTAGATTTGAAGTTTAAATAAATGTCTTCAATATTGGTTATCATATCATCTTTTTATATTTGAACTATTGTCGTTATCTTTGTTATTTTTATCACAACGTTTTGGCCACTGTGCTCTCTGGTCTTCCTCAGAATGTATATCAAACTGAATCTACAGTTTGAGACTGTTCCTATTCTAATGCTCATGATGATAACTAGTTCTTATTTTTATTTAGTACTATTCAGTTATCGCTCACTAGTTCACACTGAGTGCAAGTACACACTGGTCAACCCAGGGACTGAACTCACAACCACTATACCACCAAATTCAAACCAATGCTTTTACCCTTTAGGTAGGACAATTTTCTGAAGTAAAACTTAGACACTTAAACCTAACCTTCAGTGCTTAAGTGCACTAACCTTTCAGTAACACTAACAGTATTAACATTCAAAATGTTAATGTGTGTTCTTTCCTTTTTTTTTTTTTTTTAAAACTCTTTAGAGATTAGATAAAAAGAAAACTGAACATTTTACTAACTTGTGCTTTTTCACAGAATACTTCAGGATCTACTTGAACTACAGCAAATGGCCTGATACTCTCACCAATGATAAATTGTTTCAGCCAGTAACGGGCTTCTTTGGGATCTGTTCCAACCTGAAAAGACATTAAAAGGAAAAAAGTTTATGATCATCTTAAAGCTTCATATAAATATAGATATAAATGAAAGCTGTAGAGAGTCATGTGACTACCTATATTCTCAAGGGATATGGACTAAAAAAAAAAAAAAAAATTAAAATTTTTTAATTTATTTGGAATCAACATGTCAGTATATCTACAAGTGTAGGTGATAATGAAATTTACTCATCCATTAACTGCAGATGAAGGGAATTTCTTATATTACATTTCCATGGAACAAGAATGACAAATTTCTGCCAAAGTTATTGGGTTACTAAAGACATTTTGATGTTAATATACAGATAAGGACATTATTACACTATATAATTGAAAAAGTTATTACTGCCGAAAAGTTGTAGCAATGTAAACAGAAACTAACATGAATGATGCTTTTTTTTTGTTATTTTTAATGAAGAGATTTCTTAATTCTAATCATTTTTTTTTTTTTTTCAGAAATCATACCTCACTCAAAAAACGTCCTAAATCTGTAGTCATTTCTCTGTTGGAGGCTGGGAAATATCCGGGCTCTTGCATCTGCTGCCATTTGACAGTAGCTGCCTGAACTGATCGAACTACATCTTTCCAATATGGCTGACTGGTGCTACTGCATCTATTAAAAAATTAAAAAAATAAGATTAAAATTTATCCTTTTGAAACTTGTTATTTACAGTTTTCAGTGTTAGGAATTACCTGCGAAAAGCAGTTTCTTTGTCATTTCTTCAAATAATAATTTTTAATGTGATTATTACTTATACCAATTTAAAACTCAGTTGATAATTCAGAAATTCCTGGAAATGTGTTTTTAGATATTTTCAACTTCTGTTCATTTCTGCTTAAACATATTTTATGTGTTCTTATGTAAAACAAAATCATATTGAAATAAGCCTAAGGAGTTACTGGATATCTGTGACTTCAATTTGTTTAATATTAGATACTGAACAGCCATTTATGAAAAGTCCTTTCTGTCCTTTCTCATAAATTTTATCAGCACTATATTAGAAATGGACATTATTTTTCTAACTTAAAAGTAATATTAAATTTGGTATTCCTCGATATTTGGTTAGTGGCATCAGTCTCACAGGATACAAAGTTGTCTCAGATTTAAAATACTAAAAACCAATATGAAATAATTTTAAATTCATCATTCCTGAGAAATTACAGAAATCAATAAATTTATCTGCTGTGTAAAGCATCCTTGGATGCCAACAAATTTTTAACCTTTGGTAGAGAGAGAAACTTAACTAGTTTCAACTGTAAACATGTCAAAAATTCATTTTTAACCTTTGAAAGTATCAATCATTTTGGGAAAAAAATGAACCAGCCATGAGTTATTTAGAAAATACCAAATTATTTTCATATAAAAAATGTAACTAAAAATAGATTGCACCTTATACAATGTCAGGTTTTATTATGCAAGTCGAGGTTTACATAAAAAAAATTGGTATCTCATATTAAATTGAATAATGAAACATTTTCAAATGTTTGCTTTGAAATAAAATTATTTTATAAGTATAGAATTGTTTGCTTATATCTGACATTCCCAAAATGTGAATTTCTGACTTGTTTAAATATATTATATCTACATCTAAAATTCTGTGACTTCCATTATTCAGTCCATCATACATTGACTGATTGAAATCAAAATGTTTTTTTTGGGGGGGGGGGGAGTGCAAATAGGTAAGGGGGTACAAAGTACAGTTGATTTTATTAGGGTGTATAATAATTTTTTTTTGAAAAATTAATTTTTATTATTTAACATACAAAATATTCCTATTATTTTAAAAACAATTTAATGATTAAATACTTAATTAATGAAAACAGAATTATAAATAAAGCACAGGATCAAATGCTTCAAAAGGTTGGAATTTGGCCTCAGAAAGAAATATTTATATATGGTCAGTTGTATGCTCAAGAGTAAGAAATCCTAAGAATTTATTCTTCACTGTTAAAAAAAAAAGAAATTTTCTTAAAAAAAATTTTTTACCATGAAGTGCTATAAAATTAAATTAAAGAAATTATTAAACTGTGAAGTAGGGTTTTTTGTCAAAGTATTTTTTCAAACAAATTAGCTTATTCAAATTTCATTGATTAGTTTGCAAAATTGAACAGAATTAAGAGTTTGTAAATCTCAACAAAAAGTTAGTGACAACAATACTAAATACCGTGAGGATTTCAACACTTATGAGCAGGTTGCAAAAAAATTCTAGTGTACAAAATTTCAGAAACAAAAGATTTTTTTTTTTTTTTACAGTATATCTTTTATAAAAAGGTATCATGATGAAATACTTTTATTTTTTCCTTCCTATTTTTCTATTACTATATAAAACAGAGATATTTAGGTGTTATTATTAGTCTAACACCTAAATATCCCTGTTTGACATACATCAGAATAGAATTATAAATAATGATCACAAATCAACATATAAAAAGAATTACATCCAAGTGTTATAATTACAGTTTCAGTTGTTTCTTTATTATTCTTTGCCAAGTTATATGTACATTTTATATACGTATATGTGCTATATAACAGGAAAGATAGTATATCCAAAATAAAAATCTACTCACCGGAAATGATAGATATTTGCAATTGGTAAAAGAAGAGGTAATGTCTGTGATTCCGAAATTGCCATGTTACGATGTAGATTCAGTTTTGTTCCAACTGGAGACAACATTTTACAACAAGATGTGCAGTAGTTATTTGTGTGCATGCTGTGTACAGCTTGAATGAGCTGCTGCAACTCTTTTGAGGACACAACCTGTGCATTCTTTGTGAGTGTATGTGCACAGCGTACACATTGAGTCCATACGGAGTGACTGTTGCATTTGGGAAGCCATACCATGGCCTGCATATTGAGCACAGTGCAACCTCAGTTGATGAAAGGAGTTAACCTGGAAAAATTTTTTTTAAATTCATGAAAAAGTGGAACATTGAAAATAAGCACAGAATTTTTACACATTTTCCTATAAAATTTCAAAATTCCTCAATAGATAGACAATATTTTTGGCAATGGTGAGATCAACCATTTCTATTAAGGAAATGGCCCGTATCTATTGACTGGACAGTTAGTGTTATTTTGGGGTTAAATTTATAGAATCTTTTTTATTAAAAACAGCTTTTCAGAAAATTAGACTTCTCAAGTCCACTAAATGTCATATTTCTTTCTAATATTGGTTGGAGTTTCTGTATAAACTTTTAATGTAGTCTGGAAAGTTAATGATTTTTATCATTATCTTCCTTTCTAGTTACATGTGATTACCATTTTTTATTTTTTGCTACTGCTGCTAGAAGTATTCAAGTGATGTAGTTTTCATTATTTGGTAAAGCTATTTTAGGATTTTGTAGCGACAGTTAACAGGGTCTGATGGAAGATCATCTTCCTTAAAATTTATAAGGTTAATTTGCTTGAAGCCATTTTTGATCACTGATCTGAGAAAATGATTGTATACAGATAATTTAGATGTCCTTGAATGAACTGAATGCCATGCATGACATCTAGTCTTCAGTTCAATATTTGGTTCTGCCGTATCATATGGTGCATTAGATAAAATTAAAAAAAAAACAAAAAAAAACTGACAACACAAGAAAATAATTTTTCTCATAGACTAATGCTTAATGTGATTTTTAAAGAATTGTAATTATGATAGTAATGGTAAACAACTAATTTATTAAAAAGGCTAACATCCTAAAAAAATTATATTCAATTTGAATAACATTTGACAAGAAAACAAATCATTTAATAAACATTAGCCTTAAAAAATATGGTAATGTGGTGTATTTGATTTGGATTCTTTTAACATAAAAACAACAGGGTATAAGATGAAAAGTAATATTTCACCCATTGAAAGAATTTATATCATTACAGTTCTATTGCTTAATTACAAATGGTACAAATTTCTACTACAGTTAATGGATATACTTATTGGTTTTGTATATAAAACTGAGTGAATACCACAGTTTGGGTACATGCCGGAAACATTAATAATTTTTAAAATTTTTTATTAAGACATACAATAGGAATGAGGTTATTCATATGAGGAGAATAAACAGAAGGTTATTTCAGAATAACTTCCATCTTATATATAACAGAGTACTGAAAAGTTCTTAAAACATGACTCCAGTTCACATTCCTCCTTAGTCTTTTGAACAGGAGTAGAGGGTTTATCCCAGTTTAAGATTGGGTTTCCAATTCCTTCAACTCTGTACTCAATCTCCACCTGGAATCTGAAATTTTATTCAGTAATTATTACTATTTTTTCTTTCCCAATAAGAGGAGATAGGTTTGCCAATCATCCAGTTCACACTCCTCCCTAATCTTTTGAACAGGAGTAGAGGTTTATCCTTTGTTTCTATTTTAGGATTACGTTTCCAGTTCCTTCTAAAGTTTACTTCTACTCTATACTTCTAACTATTCTTCCATTCACTAATTAAATCTTGACATCTTCAAGTCTAGAATTAGCTGTTATCATTCCTACATAGCCCCAAGAATTTAATGTCTTGCCCTTACACTAATACAACTCCACACAGTAAGCCTCTACTTTGAATGGCCCTTGGGCCTGGTATTGGGTGAAAATTAGAGAAAGAGAGAGAAAGAGAAAAAAAATATCAATATTAAGCCTATTTTTTCCTTTGTTCAGATTGCAAATTTTTCAGCATCCAGTGTGTGTGTGTGTGTGTGTGTGTGTGTGTGCCACATTACAAGAGAATGAATATAGACATAAAATGAAGATGGTACATTTTTTATTTTAATATTCTACTATATATACCTTTATGCATAATAATCTTGGGATGAATACCAAATGAATGTGAAGATTTTGATAGTGGAATCCCGAGATGGTGTTGTAAATTTTAACATTTGAGTCTTGAAATGTTTTCTCGTTTGTTGATGACTGAAAATTTTATAAGAGCATAAAATTCATTTTGTGTTAAATCAAAGAAAGTGCTTGACACATTTCTCAAGTCAAATTTTATCAGTCATTTTAAGAATACAAATACTTTTCTTACTATAAATTTGAAAAATTCCCATTATATTATTTCTATAATAATCTTTAAAAAAAAACTGTAAAAATAGTTTGCTCATTATGTTAAAATTTAGGAATTCAATTTTAGTTATAAAACAATGGTCATAAATGAGAAAAAGTTTTAAACAGAAATGATAAAGAAAGTTGTATAAGAATCTAAACTAATAGAATCTTAGAAACTGACTTTGGCTTGGATATATTTTCCGCCTATTCTGGAAATCTATTTTACTTAGAAATAAGAAAGAATCATAACTATTTTTAGAATATGGTTTTACAATTGTATATATTTCTTAAAGTATGATTTCTTTTTTATTAAAAACAGTTTAAATAGTTCTATGTAAAGGAACCTCTTATATACAGGGTGCGACGGATAAATTGTTGTCTAAATTATGCAAAAATGAAGATAATACTGACATCTCATTTTAAGAGATATATTTACCAAAATTACACAAAAATATCTTGAAATACTAAAGAGTAAATTCATTCAATAAAATCGCCACTGGTTTCAACCATGGCCTCCAGACAACTTCAGAATATCCTGCAACTCTTCTAGACTGTCTCATTGTTAGTGAATGCTGCCATAAACCTTGCTTTCAGTTCATCTTTGGTACAACAAGGAGTTTTGTTTGTCTCACTCAACTGTGCCCCACACATAATAATCAAAGAAGTTGCAGTCTGGGGAGTTAGGTGGTCAGATGTAAGGGC
This sequence comes from Acanthosepion esculentum, assembly GCA_964036315.1. Lineage (NCBI taxonomy): Eukaryota > Metazoa > Mollusca > Cephalopoda > Sepiida > Sepiidae > Acanthosepion > Acanthosepion esculentum. Next base: position 47,718,209 of record OZ038488.1, read on the forward strand.
TGATGTGGTTGCAGAAATTGTCTTACAGCCATAACTGAGATCAGTTAGTACAATTAACAAAAAAATAGAGTTTCTCAACTTTAATTAATAGAAAAAAAGAATCTATGATTACCTAGGGCTAATTAATAAACTAGAAAGAAAAAAGTATAAATTTCAACTTTGACTGGATTCTCTTGCTTTTGTGGCATGGTGCAGAGTCCTGTTGCCAAATATAGGGTTTTCTAGCAGCTAAGAATATACAAGTCAGTAGATAAAATAATATTAGTAACTAAATGAAGCTTTCAAGTCACTGCTAAGTATTGTAATCATCATCATCATCATCATCATCATCATTCCCTTAACTTTTGTAGGGTGGATCCGAATGCAGAAGCCACACTCTTTCCCCACAACGGTCTATCAATGGCAGCCATCGGCAATTTTGGTACAGTTATACCTGTCCATTGTTTGACATTGTCCGACCAAATTTTACATTGGTGTCCTCTCCTATGTCCACCTTCAACATTGCATGATAGTCTTGCACAGGCTGTCGTACCTTATAATGTGTCCAAATCACGCTATTTTTCTCTGTTTGACAGTGGCAAGAAGAGTTTCATGGTGTCCCACAAATCTTTCAACCCTTTTCTGCACAAAATCATTGTTGTTTTTTTGTTACCAATAGAAAATGTCAAGGAGTTTTCTCCAGCATTTCTTCTCAAACGCTTGGATCCTTCTCTCTGTATCTGCCAACAGTGTCCACGTTTCACATCCATATAGGAGAATAGAGACTACTAGCAATTTGTAAAGTCTGTACTTTGTTCGAAAGCTGATTTTCTCCTCCATATTCTTGTCAATTTGACCATTGATGCCATGGCTGCAGCAATTTGAATGCAGATTTCCGAGTTACAGGTACCATTTTTAGACAAGATTGCTCCTAAGTATTTAAACCTGGACACTTCCTCCAGTGAATTCCCGTTCATGGTAATGTTGACACAGGTGTTACTGATTGTGCTGTTCACCATTACTTTGGATTTCTTGAAACAGAATTAAAGAATTTAATTTGAAACATCATTTTTATTTTCTGATTATCAATTCTGGAAACAGTTGTAAAGAGAAAGTCAATTCTTCCTTTACAAACAAAATAGAGTAAACAAGAAACTGGTGTCACAATGAGCACAAAATGAAAATCAAGCACAAATTAGGTTTCTAATTTTATTATACACTGATTTACTCAAATCAACTTACTGGTGTTTATGAGTTCAATCTTTGGACTAGGTAGTGTTAAAAATGTTATATACTCTGAAAATATCAATATCATGAGAAATAATTAACTGATAGGAGATATCCTCAAGCCTAGACAATGGAAGGCTGAAGGTACAATAGCCAAATTTGACTAAACCAACAAAAATGAAGATATTAGTCTGAGTAAATCAGTACATAAGAATCACAAATTAATGCATTAGCTTTGTAGTTTATCATTAATATTTCATTTTCTAATAAAACCTGAAGCTGCATTGCATTCAGTAAAGCATTTGTATAAAATGTTTGAGATATACCTATGTGTGTGTGTGTGTGTGTTTATTAAAGTCAACCATACCAAGAACAATGATTAACATTTTGAAATTCCAACATGCTTTAGAGGACACATTCATCTTATGTTAGATAATTTAAAAGTGAATTCTAAACAGAATATGTGTATGCACAAAATAGAGAAATTTGATAATTTTGAAATTACCATCTTCATTTTTTCACATTTTCTCAAAAGGAAAAAAGAAAAAAAGAGCAAAGAATTTTCTGAATAGAATTTTGTTAGACATAAACTGGATGGAATGAAGTAATAAATAATAATGTGAACAACAAAGACAATGATGAAAGCAGTTTCTGATTGTTAAATACTTTGGGCATTAAAAAGAAATAGTCACTGAATTGGTTGTTAACAAAATAGAATTTGATTGAAGAACGTTTATAGAGAATTACAAAGAAAAAAAAAAGCTGTCTCTGCAATCTCAAATGTGATTTCTAATCATGAATTTCATATTCAGTTTGTCAAAAATCTATCATAAAAATCGATATATTATTTCTGGAGAAATAATCATAATGTACATCATAA